>NNCF01125932.1:1194263-1225406 GCA_002313205.1 Laupala kohalensis
ATATATATATATATATATATATATATAAATTAAAAATAATCCTCCAAAAATGAGATCTGTTATGTAAGGATATATAGTGGTATAAAATATTGAGTAGATGGTGATAGTATTATAGTAATAGCCATGTATAAAAATGAAATGTTTCAATAATTATTAATAATTAAAATCATTTAAAATAAGGAAAGTAAAATGGATGCCGTTGTTGTCTTCAGCATTTCATAAAGATAATTAGGAATCATTTCGAGTTCATATTGCGTACTATCTACCGAAAAGATATTGCCTTTCTTAGTTCAGGAAAAATAGACATTCCACTAAGCAAAAATTTGCATAGAGAAGAAATTTGGCATATATCTTAAGGTCATCATTTCAAACGGAATATCGAAAGTCCCCATCGATCTCACTTGTGTCAAAAATTTCATTCAAGGTCATAAATCACGAAAAATGGTTCTTCGGAAGTATCTCTTCAGGGATAAAACTCTTTCGAGTGTACAATGTACGCCATTCAATATGAATCGTCACAATATAAATTAATATGAATAATAAAAGATAATCACATAATATGAATAATCAGATATTGTTTATTGTCTCTCATTTCCTTTATTGCCGGAAAATTTCAGACTTCATTCCTCATTCAAGTGTAACAATTTCACATTTTGACAAAGGTTACATACAAATGAATCAATCTTGTGACATTAAAAAAAGCAACATAGGCGGCACAATCACAGAACAAAGAATAATTTCATTAAACGTCCTCTCAGTAAATACACATCCGTTCACTGCAAAGAACCGCTCAGAACTACCCATCCAAATTTAATTTTAAATCGCTCACGTTCCTTAGCTAGTACACCAGGGCCTCACTTTCCACAACAAAGAAGTGATGAAGAATGTACTATTTGTTCGAAATGGTATATTGGGAGGGAGAGTCTTCAATGATGTAAGCACTCGTTCTTCCAAAGAAGAAACAGAAACGTGCTTCTCGTAATATTGACAAACCTTTCCGAGGGAGATACGCAGATACATATACAAGCTGGAATAGATATCATTTACTATTCTTATTTTTTAGTTTATCTTCTTTGCAGCGAATGATTTGGAAATGCATTATAATTGCAAGACAAAATGGGTAAAGGAGATGATGAAAATCTGATTTTTTTCTATAGAATTTGGAAATTATTAATCTTAAAATATTTTAATGTAAATTAACAAAAACGAACATTTCTTTGACCCGAACTGACCAAGGATTATGCCTTCAAGGATTACCACGATTCAAAAAAATGCACCAAGTACTCTACATTGGTGGCATGGAAAAGAGTTCAATTATTGAAAGATACATTAATGCAAATCCTGCAAATTAAACATTAAATGCGAAGCAAAGTCTTCTTGGTGTTTACAATGCGAGTACTATAAGTATACATATAAATTAGAAAAGAAAAGAGCATATTATGTTTTCCGAGTGTAAGTCCGTATGCATATTTTCGCACTTTAGTGCCCATTCTGGGCGCAACGCAGTATTCATCGTTTTCTAAACCACGCTGACACGTAAATGATGCTTCGGAGGAAACAAACATCAGATCCTTTTTTGTAGACAATTTTTGTTATAATTATTTTTATGATAAAACTTGTTATAACAATGAAATTTGTTTGACTGACTTTTTATGGTAAAAATATTGAATGATAATGATATGATATAATATTACGATAAAAAAATTGAATGATAAATTTATAATATAATATTTAATTTTATGAAAAATGACTATTTTTATGATAAAACATATCGTGAAGAGATACTTTCGAAAAACCGTGTTTCGTGACCTTTGACCTTGAATAAATTTTTTAACACTAGTGGGATCGATGGGGACTTTTAATATTTCATTTAAAATGATGACCTTAAGATGTATACCAAATTTCATCTCTGCGAATTGTCGAACTTTGTCTTTTTTCTTTCTATTTTTTTCTGGGTTAATGTCACTCACAATGTAAACAGAACATGCAGCTCACACTCCGGAGACGACCTTCTGAACCTTTCTTGACCTAGGGTCGGTACTTCCACAATAATCTAAATGTTCAGATTCTAATTCCCGGAAGACTGCTCAGTTCAAGCGCGGTATCATGTGCGATGACGAACGCCCACCACAATGCTCATGTACACACCAATAAAATTTTATTAATCGACACCCCTTGCTTAGCTGTTTGCAAACTTCATAGCTTCAGCTTGTGTTCTTCTGTCTTGTAGTGCGTTCTTGTTATTATCTTATTGATTTTGTCCTTAAACATTGTTTCTGCGATTTACGGTTTTTGATTTGTGTAAATTTAATTGTTTAAATTTAAATAAAAGGGGAATAAAATTATGCAAGATCTTAAGTTGAATGTATATGTGATTATGAAAATATGTGAGCACCTCGATTTAACTCCAATTATTCGGTAACGACGCATCTATCGCATTAAGTACATAATCAAATCGTAAATAAAAATGCCTTCCAAGCACACCATAATAAAAGTAGGTATATTATTCAGACCGTCGACTGAATAATCAAATAATTCAACGATGTTCTCAAAATTAAGAAATATTAGTAGTCAGAAAAAATATCTAGCATAGGGGACGGTACAAGGGCGGTCAAACGCAGGTAAGAAAAGAGAATATTTTTTCGACAAAGCAGCAAATGCTCTTTCTAAATGCTAGAATACAAAAGAATCGTAAAAACTATTATTCTCAGAAACTCAAAGAAGCACCGCTTAGATCCCACGCGGAAGGAATGAACATGTTCTAACTTGCAGCAACATTCAGGGAAAAGAACCTTTAGAAATTAAAATAACAAAATATATTCTAAAAGACAGTCTGCAGAAGGAGCGGATACCAGGGAATATTATTCTCCCAGAGCAATATCGAATTGAATAGTGCGCACGGACAAGAGGTTCTCGGTAGCAGTAGGACGGCACAGTGCTCAGAAAAAGAACCCCAACCCTAATAAACAGCAGTTTAAGAAATAACGAACGTCGCAAAATATCCCTGGATACATCGTGCGCGCTGGGAAACGCAAAATTTGAAGGAAACAAAAATGGGAGGGGCGCGGCTAGTTGAAAGGAAGGAAATTTCAAAAGAAGGCCATATAACTTCCGGATGGCGAAGGTTCTCGCAAGTTTAAACAGGAATCGTAGCGGGTGGTACCAGATCACAGAAGCCGCACTAGTGAGTAATAAAACCATAAAAATTGAACATCTAAGAAGGAAGCCGCAGCGTCCACTGCGCAGAAACTGTCACAAAGGGTATTATTAGAAAAGAAACAAAATGGTGGAAAGGATACGTCAGTAGCGAGAAATGTCGGAGTAGGGAGCAAAATAGGGACGACGAATCAAATAGCAGCGAGGGCAAGACGATAGACGGGGAATTGTAAAACAAAATTTCAACATAGTTCTTTCGGAATTATCCAATCAAAATCGTAGTGGGGAGAAGGGCGAAACACAAGTATTGGATAAAGGAAATAGTAAGGAAGGGGAGGTCACATGACCAAGTTTTACGATAAAAACTAGATCACAACAAGCATTAGACACAGAGCAGAAGTTCTTTTTGGTGAGCATGACACAGCAGAATTTTTTTTTGAGCAGATCATGATAAGTTTTTTTTGTTTTTGGTGAGCATAGCACAGCAGAAGATCATCATAAGTTTGTGAGTAGAGCACACGATAAGTTTTTCGGCTTTCAAGTTGAAAATATTTCAAATAATATTTTCAAGCTGTTGCAATTCCAAAAAGGGTGCTAAATTACAAACGATTTATTTAACGAGGTGCAGTTTTAATGACAGTAGAGACAAAAGTGCGAATCGTCACGAGTTGACAAGTTCTGAGTGATAAACCATTCGGTTCAACAAGTGCTTCAAATTTTATCAACATTCTGATACTTGTGTAACTAATCGGTCTGCTGGTGAACAATATTTCGTGAATTTGAATAGCAAGAAATACCAAATTTAATCGCCAGTGACGTGTAAGTGACAGTAGTACTGATCAAACATTCTGAACCATGATCTGTGAGAAACGGTGAAATAACCGACATTAGGAACTAGTTCGTAACGCTAAGAATTCCGACCATGTAATAGGGTGACTCTCGCGAGTAAAGAAAGCAGCAAATTCGGGGTGAAGCGATCCGCCGTGTAATCAGTTTTGTGTAATTGTGAGCCAAGGATTGGCAACGTTCTTGTACAGTTCTACATACCGTGTGTGCACTTTATGTTCAGCCCGAAGGCATAGTTTTGGTAATTAGACAAGTGACCACGAAGCTATAATTAAATATTGCAAAGAACGATTAATTAAAAAGTAAGGCAAACTGATTTATGGATGTCCAACTCTGACTACAATCACGATGGAGGAATAAATAAAGGTGAAAGAGGTAAAGAAGACGAGAAGGGTCAAAGCGTTACGAAGAGAATCGAAGAGGGGTCGTCAACAGCCGTTCGATTGACACTGCAAACTGGTTCATCATCCAGTATGACATCATCAGATAATTTGATAACTGTAAAAAGGTGTAATGTGTTCCCAAATTTGTGCAAGGCCAACTAAAAGTGTAATTCAATGTGATCAGGCCAAGTGTAAATGTGCTACGTGTAATAAAGTGTTAGGAGGTCAATGAACCAACAAGCCCAGTGGCAAAATTTGGGGTGAGTGACCTTCTAAAACCCGTTGCGCAGTAAGCGTTTTAATGTGTAATGCCCGTGAAATTCTTGTATTAGTAATTAGTCATCACGAATGTTTCTGTGTGTAGATCAACCTAGTAATAATATTATGCAATAAATATGTTTGATGTCATTTGAACACGAGATTGTTGTGTTTTTATTGTAAGTGGTTCCCATAGGAGTGAGTGTTCAGATCCCTCCCCCTTTGGTTTAACAAGATAATTTATTTATCTCTTGATTTTCTAAAAAAATTATTAACGAGATGTTAGCAGTATTAATTGACATTTTCGTTCATTAATTGTTATTAAGTAATTATACTAATTAAAATTCACTAGTAAGTCTCAATTGGCCCCCGAACTGGGACAATACTGAGTAATTTATTTTTTAAGATATTAAATTAATTTGTTTATAAACATTTATTAATTGTTTAAAACAATTATTAAAAAATCCCCCATAAGTCGCAATGGCGCCCGAACAGGGACTATCGATTTAATTGGTGTGGTGAACAGGACTCAACCGATTTAATTGGTGTGATAATCAGACAAATTAATTAATTAATGAGTGTTTTTAATCATGTGAATGACATGTATGATTAATATTTGACTAATTAATACAATAATTAGTAGAAAGATTTGTTCAAGTGATAATTAGTGAACAGACTTGACTGATAACAAAAAAAACTAAGACAGTCGCAGTCACAATAAATGAATGTGTTAAACTAATAGCGCAAATACTCACCAAAACAATCGAGAATACTGCTCCTGAACCTCTTGCAACAAATGACATCAAATGTGCAGCATAATCAAGAAGTATTTTGGAGGGATAATTTTTTTGATTTGTGAGTAGTTAATTTTCATTACTGTAAGATGTCTAAGCTTGATGATGAACAAGTGTCGGTGGGAATGAGCTCCGATGATTCAGGGAAAGACGTGTTTGTTAAGGAATCCGGTTTCGTAGACGATTCCGCGATGGAGGAGATAGAGGGTGAGAAACTAGAAAGTAAAACTAAAATATCCGATACGAAAAAGAGAAATATCGAAGGGAGTGGGGGATTCGAAGCCATGATGGAAATTATGATTAAAAAATTCGATCAATCAGATCAACAATTCGATCAAATAAGACAAGAAATCAAATCAGAAAACCGAGCAATCAGAGAATCGATCAATGAATTAGCTCAAAAATCAGATCAAAAATTTGAGAAAACAGCTCAAAAATCGACTCGGGAAATCGAGTCACTCAGAGAAGTTTCAATGTATGAAAACTGAGAATGAGTGCACGCAAAAATCCATTAAAGCAATCGAGGATCGATTAACTGACCATACGGAAGGCACATTCGGGATGTGCAAGAAAGAGTAGGAGCCGTAGAACAAAAATTAGACACGCAAGGAAGTAGAATAAATCAGGTTGAGAATAAAATTGATCAGAATAATACTGTCATTAATAGAAGTATGGATTCATTGGAGACCAGCACAGATCAATCGATAACCAGCTTAAAAACGGCGCTCACGGAGGATAAAATTCAATTTTCCCAGCAAATCAGGGAAAACCAAGAGGCCATCAACATTCAAAAACAAATCTTGACAAATGAATTGATCCAAATTGATAATCAAGTAAGAGGCCAAGTCGAAACCGAAGTACTAACTGTACGTGATGAAATACAACGTATCACAGAAAAATGTGAGAACTTGGAATCTCGACCATCAGCCAATATTAGTACCCCGGTGATAGCGATATCACATGACTTGCGATTTGTAGGAACGGGGGGAATACATCCGAATAAATTTCTGAGGGATCTCGAGACATATTTCCAACTTGCAAACATGCGAGAAAGTAACAAAATGTTGATTGTTAGACAGACCATTTCAGGTAGAGTGTGCGAGTGGATGGAGAGCGAAGCGGCATATGAGGATATGACGTACGCGGAGTGGCGTGTAAAATTCCTAGCCCGGTGGTGGAACGAGGACAAAAAGTTCTCTTGCCAAATGGAGATACTAAAAACTAAATATGAACCGAGGATTCACGGGAAAATGTTAGAGCACGTACAGGTCACCATGGCGCGGCTCAAAACGTGCGAAACATCCTTGCCAGAAAAACGGATTCTAAACACATTAATTAAACATTTTCAGCCACACCTTCAAGATTTGATTAGAATTGCTAATGTGCAGACGCTGGCTGAATTAAAAGTGAAATTAGGAGCACTAGATCAGACTCGGGGAGACGAAGCTGAGAGAGTTTCGAACGTCCGTCCGCCGCGAATAAATGCAATGTTTACCAACAATACGCAGTCTCGACCAAACAGCTGGGTTGGTGCCAATGGTGATGGTGACAGGAGGCCACAGAACCGTCGCGGTGAAAGCAGGCCACCGGCCTTCCAGGAACGCGGGGGAACCCAGGCGAGGAGCGGGGGCCGGCCCGGAGGTGTCGTTAATGGAGCTAGGGACCCGAGAGGCAACGAGACACAGGGAAGATCCGCAGCGCCCAACCCGCCACCGTTAAACGGTTAGAGTGTGATGAGGAAAGAAGGGGATCATTGCACGGAGAATTTACCATGCCCTTCCAAGCGAGTTTCGTGTTGGAGAATGATTTATTAGAGGAAACAAATAGCCAAGTGGAAAGATACACTAATATAGCGTGTCCAATCATACGGATAAAATGTAAAGATATAGCGATAGATGCAATGATAGATTCGGGAGCATCAGTATTCGCGATTGATTCTAAGTTCTTTGAAGAACTACAAAATAAAATAGGAATTATTCCTATGCTCCCATTATCGCGTATGAGTATTCTAACTGCAACTCGAAATAAATCACCTCCAATAACCAAACAAGCCATGGTAGAGATAGAAATAAATAATGAATATTTTTGTATTGTGTGTTTAATTATTAGAAATTTATTATATAAGGTCATTATAGGATATCCATTTTTACAAGAACATGGAGCAATAATAGATTTAAGAAAACAAACTTTGACATCAAAAGAAGTAACCATTCCCATTGTGACGGAGGAACCGGGGACATTAGAAATGCCGTGTAGTGCGTTGAAATTGGGTGAAATCAGGGAACACATACGTGAAAGAATACGAGGGTGTCAAGGGGTTAATTTGCGTGAAAAGGAAATTATGCATAACCCTTTGAATAAATACGAGCACATTTTCGATAAAAAGAAAGGTCCAGTAAGAGACTATGAAGTAGATATCACGCTCACTGATGATAAACCGTACAAATCGAGATTATATCCAGTGGCGGTGGCTTATCAAGATAGGGTTAAAAAGGAACTAGCTCAGATGGTTAGAGATGGGATAATTAGAGTGAGTGAGACAGGATATGTCAACCCGATTGTAATAATTAATTGTTAAGGACTCTTCAATAAGAATATGTTTAGATGCACGCAAATTAAATAGTTTAATGGTACCAAGGAGGGAAGCTCCTGAGAAAATCGATGATATTTTAATACGATTTAATGGAATGAAATATTTCACGGTATTGGAACTCAAGGCAGCATTTTGGCAACTAAGTTTGAAAAAAGAATCTAAAAAATACACCGGATTCATGTTCACGGGAAGGACGTATGTCTTCTGTTGAGTACCCTTTACATTGCAAATTAGTAGTAGTTCGCTAATTGCATACCTCAATGAATTATTACGGGAATTCCAGAAAAATATTGCAATTTATGTAGATGACTTGACTGTGTACAGTAAAACCTACGAAGAGCACATTTTGATTTTAGGAAAGTTGTTTAAGAAATTTTATGATAATAATGTCACTCTGAATATTGAAAAAACACAATTTTGTGTTCGGGAAGTCAAATTGTTAGGATATACCATAGGAGTAAATTGTACATGTATTAATGAAGAAACTATTTTGGAAATAGATAAAATTCCATCTCCCAAAACCATCAGACAGTTGAGACGTTTTATTGGTTTCATCACGTATTATAGTAGATTTTATAGAAATTTTGCCATTCGACTACAACCATTTTATGATTTGTTAAAAAAGTATAACAAATGGCGNGCCATTCGACTACAACCATTTTATGATTTGTTAAAAAAGTATAACAAATGGCGATGGACTGAAGTACATGAGAAATTGTTCCAAGAAATAAAAGCAGAATTCCACAATACAATAACATTGTACCATGTCAATTTCAACGAAAAACTATTTTTACAGACTGATAGTAGTGATGTGGGAATTGCAGGTGTATTGTTTCAAAAATATAGCAAAACAGGGGAGGAATAGATCATATCATTAACAAGTAGAGTTTTAAGAGGAACGGAACTAACCTTTTCCACGACACAAAAAGAAATGTGTGCTTTGGTTCATGAATTAATGACATTTAGAAACTATCTTATGGGAAGGCATTTTATTATTGGGGTCGATCACCAGGTATAAACCTTTTTGCAAAAATGCTATGTTAACAATGAAAGACTGTTAAGATGGGTAATGTTTTTACGACAATTTAACTTTACTATAGTGCATTGTCCAGGAAAATTATATATCCTTCCAGATTATCTAAGTAGACACGGAACCGTTGCCATTGAAAATGCCAAAAGAGAAAATGTGCATCATGTGGCCGCGGCAGAAATGAATGAACTTAGGAGAAAATGCGAAACGGGGTGCAACCAAAGCGATAGTAACACACCTGGAGGCGAGTTTTGGTAACACTAAGGGCAAGTGTTCAGGGACGAATGAGGGACGTGAAACGGCAATTAACATCCATACCGAAGAGATTCCTATCATAAATAAACTAAATATGCCAACAAAATGATTTAGAATTAGCAACAATAATAAAAATTTTGAAAGGAGAAATGGGGGAACAGGATCCGGAGTATGACAGGTTATCAGTACAGAGAACAAAATGGAAGTTAAATGAGGGTTTACTTTTTATTAAAATTAAAAATAATCCGGAATTCAAATTATGGGTACCCAAGGATATTAGACAGAAATTAATTATTTACTGCCATGAGCACTATGGTCATTTTGGAAGTACGAAAATTCTGGAAGTAGTAAAACGAGTGGGTTTTTTGAAAGTATGAGGAAAGAAGTTTGCAAAACAATAGAGTTATGTAAATTATGTCAACAAACCAAATATCCTAACAGATCCTTTTCAGGTGAAATCCAAAACATAATACCGATTGGTCCTTCTCAATTAGTCGCGGGGGATTTCTACGGTCCTCTACCGTCAGTCGTTCGAGGGAACAAATACATATTAGTTCTTATAGATGTCTTTTCAAAATATGTTAAAATATATCCCATTAATACAGCAAACACTAGAATCAGTTTGAGATTTTGAAAGATTATGTAGAAACGTGTGGGGTGCCAAAAGCGGTGTTAACTGATCACGGTACTCAATTTTCAGCTGAAAGATGGGTCGAGGGATTAGATGCAATGGGTACCAAGAGTGTATTAACGTCAATTAGATCATCTCAGGCCAACCCTAGTGAAAGAATAATGAAGGAATTGTCGCGACTATTCAGGGCATATTGTAATGAAAGGCACACGCAATGGCCTGAATTAATACCCTACTTTAACAAATGGTTAAATGAACTTCCTAGTGAGTCCACCGGAAAGTCACCACTAGAAGTGCATTTCAATATTAAACCAGAAAGAGTATTCAGGGAACTAATGACAGAGTCAGAAAAAGAAAGGGATGATGCCCCAGTAAATTGCACGACAAGGGTAGTTCCCGCTAATTTAGAAGAAGCAGGTAGAGCACGAAAAAGAAAGAATAAGTCGAAACCTTACCGGTTCACAGAAGGTCAAATGGATGGTTGAGAGAACCACGACTCTCAAATGTCAAAGAAAAATTGTTCCATAAATTTTTCAAATTATATGAAGGACCATTTAAGATAAGCAATATTCCGGTGCCAAATGTGGCAAGGATAATAGATAATAACAATGAAGAGAAAGGACGATATAATTTTAGGAGTTTGAGGCCATGTAATGAGTAATAAATTAAGTAAGTTGCAACATTAATATAAAAGTCATGTATGCTGACATATTGTTTAATTTTGATTATTAGTAATAATTTAACCAGGTTCAATTATGATGTTCAAATAATAAAGGTACGTTAATAATAGTCTAACAATAGAATGAACGAAAGAGTAAGTGAATGGGCGGCGTGCAAGCGTCAGCTGCAACGAGCGCGGGTGCAACGTTCTGCCCTAATTTTCCAGTTTTGAACATTAATAACGAAAAAGTAAATTGTTGAAAGAAAATTTTTTTTTTTATAAATCATACAAACAAAAAGCAAAATTTATACACAATAAATATCTAATTCTGTGACATGAAGGTCCATGATTGATTTTACATGGATGACGCTAATTAAGAATGCAACTGGCAGAAAATCGCAAGGAGAATGGAAAAACGTCGTATACGTGACATATTTTTGGCGTGTATGAGACATTAAGTTCATAATGATCCTGAACCTGCACTCAGTAACTGACTGATATAAGCATTATGAGTCATTATCTCGATGCAATAGAATTCATGCTCGAGTTGCAGTACGTACAGTCAGACCTTGTGAGACCTTCCAAATACAATTTCAACTGGCTTTCGCGCACCAGGAATATGCTTCATCTCAGATCGTATCAGGTGAGTTGGATAATAATTTATTTTATTGCATTTAAATGTTATTTCATAGGTGATTAACAATATTTACCTAATAATATAGTTGCTTGAGGGTTTTTTAATAATTAGCCATTTACTTTTGAACTGAACAGTTTCCTCACAGAGCTGAAATATTTTCAATTAAATTAAGAAGGTTATTTTTATTGTTTCTTCATTTCATTTTAGAACACGTATCGAGAATAATTAATCGAGAACCTCATAGTACACAATATTTACTGGAATATGTGCTAGAAGTTGTGTTATTGTAGAGCACTCGTCTTAAATTAAGCGGTCCCACTTAAGTTTTACTGTTTACGGACGATTACAAAACTAGTGGTACAAAAACATATCACATATTTTCTCATATGCGTTTCTCAGTCTGCACTAATGAGTGCCAATGAAAAATTCTATAAGGAGTGAAGTTATCTTTGACATGGTCTTCCATATTTTGGTCGTCTTCATGTGACTATTCGAATTGATTATTAAGATATTCTTTAACGATGACATAAGCCGTCTGCAATTTGCAAATTCTGTCGTATTGTTTATGGAGGTGGTTAGCTAAGTAGGATAGATATTCTATCTTACTTAGACAATTTCAAATCATACATTATTTATTTATTACTATTATTATTATAAATTAATTTTATTAGGCTAGATATTATTCATGCGTGCCAAAGCTAAAAGACTAACTATATCCTAATTTAATTTAATAATTAAGTCAATAATAAACTTCTCTGCAAATTAGAAATGTAAATTTCTGTCGAGTAAAATTAAGTCGGAATTATGTTCAATCTTGTATGAGAAAGTAATAAAGTAAAATCGTAAATTTCCTGTCGGGCTCGGCAGTTATATGAAAAACTAATTGTTCGGAATCAGGGAGCACAAAAATAGATATTTCTGTTAAAATCCTGCAATCGAATTTTTACGCGATATATGCTATGTATCTGACAAAAGTAAAACAAAAACAAACTATAACCCTTTCATCGGGTTCAAAGTTACGAGATAAGCTATTTTAGCATTTTATTTGAGATTTGAAAGTAAAATAAGAATTGTAAATATTATTTCAATAAATTTAACGACTTCTTCGTCTTATAAATATCTTAAAAGTTTTACGTAAATTTATTTTTGTTGTAGGCAGAAGTTGAAGTATTTTCGAAACCTAGAAAATTCTTCTGTCATTCCTGTGTATTCTATAATTATCACATCATTCATTTTAATTTATCAAATGTGTATTATTTCTCAAAAGAGTAATTTAGATAGCCTCGGACAGATGGAACAATTAAGACGACCGCGCAATGGACAAGATATGAATATTGGCATATGGAATATTACATCATTTACCGAAAAGGAAGTAGAAATAGTAGATGAGATGGAGAAGTATAAACTGAAGATACCGGGGATAAGTATTTCACTCTACCGGGGATATTTTGTATTTCACGGTTTCAGTTTGTAGCTGATACGTGTCATTCATTTTTCACTGGTATTTAGTTTTATATAAAGTGCAAGTCAGTGTGTATTTGGTTTCACTCGATTTGATGCGCCATTCTTTGAACCTGCAGATATTTTATCTAAATATGATTGCAGCTTTGAACCATGCAGATGTTATATAAATGCGATTGCAGTAGTTTGGTTTCTTCGTTGGAGTCTTCACCGGAGGCTAGAGCGACAGTATCATCTGCATATCTGCAGTATCATCTGCAGTCGAGGAATTGAAGTCAAACGTGAAAAGAAGATACAGGATTGTGCCCCAAATAGTGCCTTGGCGGACACCTGGCGTGATTTGACAAACTGAAGAAATCATCTTTTCCATTTTACTCGAAAATCTTTGACAAGTAGGATTTAAAAACGATGAACCTTAGGTGAGTTCTATGCCAAATCAGACCTCTTTTTTTACTCTCACCATTTTCAAATACATTTTTTTAGTTAGTCTACGTATGAGAATTAGTTATTTTACGTATGATAATGTTACCAAAATTTTCATTAAGTTCTCTTTAAACTATCACACATGGTAGAATTATTGTAACATGTATATTTTCTAAAGTGAATTCTATATATTTTATGATCTCTTGTATGATGCTATCATTGTTTAAAAAATAAAAACCGTAGCGAAATATGTTTAAATTTTTATCAATCTTTTTTAATACTTCGGAGATTTTAATTTTTTAATATTACTCAAATTAATGCATACTTAATTATCTTTAAGATGAAACTCGTTTCAAACATGAATTATGATAGTTATTCAAGGTATGGAATTTAATATCGCGCGTGGAGCATATACTTGGACGAGAAATTTCCTAATATACAGTAGCTATAGCGACAAGAGGTTTAGGACGGAAGTTTTTTTCATATTATTTCCACTTTAATTAATACTATTCACGGTATATTAAATACATCATATTATTACCTTGTCCCGTGACATTGTCATTATACGGTTATCTTGTAATTCTTCTTCTTCTATATTAATGAGTTTTCACATGTTATCCCTCCTTTCCAGTAGGAGGTAAATATCTTGATTGCCACGAATATAGAGCATAATTTCGGTACATAGTCCTCAAATAAGTCATGTCTTTGTCTTTTGTGTTTATGTCCTTCCTGGAACATAGTTCCTGTTATGGTTCTTAACTATGGTATTCTAAGTTATGTAAAGACGCAGCTGGCCACAAAATATCGACGTATTCTTGAGCAGCCATTAAAGATAACCGCTAGTTACGCAGACACTATTAACTCATTGGGTCAACCTATCCAGTGTTAAACAAACGGCAGTAAAGTGTACTTAACTAAATTATAAAAATACTATTTGTACTTTTATAAATATAATTTAATTAATGATTTGTTTAAGTAATATATAGATATATTGCTTAAATCAATTTGTTGATAATGTATTATCAAAAAAAAAGATAATACAAATTTTTTGGTATTCTATAAATATAATAACAAGTACGAACTATTTTTATCCTTATCTTAGGAGTGTGCTGAAGTTAAATCCGCCTCTGCCTTAGGGTCCTTCGTCGGAATTAACAGGATGGTCACTTGCTAGCTTCCGGTGAGTAAATTAGTTTATTGTCCTTCACGCGATCATTAGCAGTTTGTAACTGCTGTTTTGATAATACATTTATTTTTAATACTATAAAAGAACAACAAAACGATATTTTAAAAAGTTACTGTGCAAGAGCATACAACATCATTGGAAGAATAAGTGAACAAATTTCATTGAAATTGGTGTGAATAAAAATTTAGGGATCTGGTTTGACTTCGAATGCCAATTATTTCCCCTATAAATGGGTGCTGTTTGGCGGAAGTTGAATTTATGTTGCGGAATTATTTTAAAATCTTGGATTAGTTTATATCTACGTAGCAAGAGTTCCTCGATTAATTTTGTCTATACCCAAAATTTCCCTCCCGTAGCCAAAGTTTCCTAGATCGTTCAGTTGCAATGCACTGTAACAAGATATGTATCCAGTCTTCATATTCTTCGCAGAGTGGACAAATATTATTCAAAAGTATTCCCGGTTTTCTTAGTTTCCAACCCCCAAGTCTGAACCATGCGTAACCCACTCTCGTGGCTTTGTTTAGCCAGTCAATGTATTGCTTCCTTCCCCATTGACCTGCAACTACTACCTAAACTATCAGTGAACGTTTTTCTAATATATTTATTACAGTTATCTATCTTTCGTGATTTTGTAATACCAATTTTATTTCGTTCAAATCTACTCTGTAATTGTGTATGTATAAATCTTTGTCCCACATGTTACTAAAGTTTAGATTCAATGAAAGTGTTTTTATTTTTCCCCTCCAACCTCTTTCTGTACTTTCTTCGAAACATTGTTTCACAATTTCATTCTTGATTTCTAACCAGTATTTAAGCGCACTTAATTTCAAAATTACATCTAGTGGACATTCTTACTTACAACTCCCATCTTACTCCGCAGTTTGCAGTTGCCGAGAACCTCTTTCAAATATCCATTCTGTAGTGGATAAAAAATGGAGTTGTTAGTGCTTCCCCAAATCTCGGCCGTATGCAATTACCAAGTTTTGCTCCTGTATTTTGCGTATTGGTGTGACGGGTTGGAATGGTTTCCTGATATTCATTCAATTTTTCTATGGACGTCTGTAAATCAATTTCTTCTGTCTCAGAAGTTTATGAAAGACCACATCAAATCAGGCAGGATTTATTTGGTTCTAAAAATATTAACGCACAGATGGGTTAAAATTTCACTTGTATATGACTGTAGAACTAAACGACTGACATTGCCGGTGTACGTTAGTCCATTTATTACCATTTTCATTCTTTTATTATAAACCTAGAAATTCCTTTGCCATTGCCGTTCAATATATATGCTTCTAATTTTATCTTTATGAAATGTGACTTAAAAAATTAATGCGATCACATGAAATCATATAGACGAAGAATCATTAAAATCAATTCTACGGTTTCGGAGGAGATAGATAACACAATTATTGACGGACAGACAGATCATACATTCCATTCCCGGTTTCCTATACTATTTTATTTTTTCGGATCACTGCTTTTTTTATTTTTATTTCTTAAACTTGATTATATTAATTAAATTTGAGTCATTAGTCATTAAATTTTTAAACAGTCATAAAATTTGAAAACATTTACAAGTTATTGGTAGAAAGTTCAATATATTTTACCTGTATGTATAAGCGGCGTTGTCTTCATCACTCACTCATTCATCAAACCAGAGAAAATACTATTAGAGATAAGGACTTGAAACGTTGACGCGATGTTGCTTTTGAGCTCTAGATGCCCATTATAATATTAAACTTTATTGTCAAAAAAGCAATTACAAGATGCGTATGACCACGAGAAGAACAATAAATTAATTTACTCTCCGGACGCAAGCACGAGACCATCCCATCAATTCCGATCAAGGACCCTAAGGTAGAGGCGGATTTAACATTTCAACATACTCCTAACGATAAAAAAATAGTTCGACACGTGTTATAGTATTAACAAATACCAACAAATATTGTATTTAATAAAACATAGAAAAGTCATTTCACAAGTACATATTATTATCAAGCTGTAAATCATGCGGAAAGTGTTGTTAATAATTCGTAACTATTACATAACACTAAATTCGCTAATAATTATATCAATTGATGCCGTATCTACGCAAGAGCCTAGAGGGTCTCCATAAAAAGATCCGCCTTTACCCGAAGGGAAACCGAAGAAAAACCCGGGCCAGGATGGGGCTACAGAATTAATGTACACAACCGTACCAGGGTTGAGTACACATAAAACTAAATTAATATAAATCATAAGACACAATTCAATCATGCAAGAAAATAGTATTTGAAATTGTTATAAGTTATTTAAAAAGAATAACAGCAATGGCGTGATAAAGTACAAGACAGATTTAATTTTTATTAAAATCAATAAATTCATTTAGTTGAGAAGCACTGGTACAAAAGTTAACTATTAATCGCGGATTTGAAGAGATTCAATTTCATAATATCTTTTATATTTTTGGGCAGAGAATTATTCAGAACGATTCCCGAATAAAACGGCACTATTTGGCAAAGAGTGGTTGACACTCTAGGGCGATGAATATTATTCCAATTGCGAGTATTGTGTTCGAGAACAAAACTGTTTTGTATGAAATAAGGGTGGTGCTTCAGTAATTCGGTCTTAAGAAACACGACAGTATCATAAATAAAAATGCAGGGACATGTTAAAATATTTAATTCCTTAAATAAAGGTTTACAAGAGATTTGCGGGGTGAGATTTACAAATTATCCGAACAATCCTCTTCTGAATTCTGAAAGTTTGGACGCTCTGCCCGGAATTACCCCAGAAGTTGACACCGTATCGTAAATGGGAGTAAACGTTTGCAAAATATACGCAACGGGAAATATATGGACTAACAACGTTTACTAAGATTCGGAATGCGTAACACAATTTACTTAATTTGGAATTAAGATTGTCAACGTGACAGTTCCATTTGAGTTCGTCTTGAATATGAAGACCTAAAAACTTCGTATTCGTAACAGTTTTTAATTGTGTTCCGTTTAACGAAAGAGAAATCTGGTGTACAGATTTTGTGATACTTTTGTGAAATGACATAGACATTGTTTAGTCAGTGTTTGCAATGAGGTGATTTGCATGGAACCAAGCCGAGAGGTTAGACAAAACGTTTTGAACATTGGCGTGTTTACATAGTAGATTAGTGTCATCGGCAAAAAGAACCATTTTGCAATCTGACGTGGAAGACGACATATCGTTCACGTAAACCAAGAAGAGTACAGGACCGTGAATTGAACCTTGTGGAATTCCAGAATTAGTGGTTTACTTTCTGAAAGGCAATGCTGAAGTACTTTATTTTTAGTATATGAAATTTCGACCTGTTGAAATCTATCTTTTAAATAGGAAGTCAGCCACTGGTGCGCAAGTCCACGAATGCCAAAAGATTGTAAATTTCAAAGGAGAATTTCGAGATCAATGACATCGAATGCTTTAGATAAATCAAGAAAAACACCCTGAAGATATTCTTCATGGTCAAGAGAAGTGGTAACATCATTTAAGAAAGAAAATATGGCGCTGGTGGTGGAAAAGAGTTTTCAAAAATCCGTGTTGATCGTAAGAGAGAATGTTATTTTTTGATAGAAATTCTAGAAGACGCAATATAGAACAATTTTACATCACTTATAGAACAATTTTTCAAGGATTTTTGAGAAAGTAGGTAGTAGAGAAATTAGTCGATAATTACCAACATTATATTTGTTTCCTTTTTTTGTATAAAGGTATAAACATATTAGCTTTTTCAATACATTAGGAAACACCTCGTCCGATAAAGAACTATTAAATATGTTTATGAATCGATTTAATATAACGAGCGACGAAAATTTAAGAATAAATTCGGTTATATCATCAGTACCTGTTGAAATTTTTTTTATTGAACTGATGATTTACATGATTTCACTGTCGTTCGTTTCAGAAGTGAACATAGCATGAGGCACGTGGGTGGATATATTCGGAGGACATTGGTTTTCAGTTGTTGGATTAGTTATTATACCTACTTCGGAGAAATAAGAATTAAACAAATTAGCGATGTCAAGTTGATTTTACAAGATTTTTCCATCGATTAGTAGGGAAATATTTTCTTCGCGATTTTCAGGTGACGTATAATTCTTAATAATATCCCACATGGTTTTTGTCCGGTTGTTCGATTTTAGAATCTGACTGTCATTTTCCATAACTTTAGGTGCATAGACTACTTTTCGGAGGTAATCTTATATTTACGGAAATAATCGTGGAATTCGGGTGGTACCATATGGAGTTTTGAAAGATAATATAAACGGCGTTTGTGTTTGGAAGAAATTCTTATCCCTTTGGTGATCCATCCATTGTATTTTTATGTTAATTAATTTGCGTTTTATTGGAAAGCTGTAGTTGTAATGTTTTAGAAATGTTGAAATAAAGACATTGAATTTGTCGTCGGTGTTTTGGCAATTATAAATATCTTTCCAAGTTTCCTCACGCAAATAATTTGTAAATATGGATTGATTTGTGTCGTTAAACTGTCTAGAATACTTGTAAATGATTTTATGTAGTTTTAGTATATCTTTAATGGTCAACATTTACTCAAGGTTATCACAATATCCCACACAAAACACTTAAGATAAATACCATATTTCATTCTTGACAATAATCTGATTTAGCAATGTTTGAGATGAACCGGAGAGGAGGCTGGGGTCGTTTATCGTAGTTACAAGGTTGAAGGAGTCGATAAGATTCTTGAATCGATTGATGGGTGAATTTGCGTACTCGGAAGCACTTAGGAGTTCTATGTTGAAATCACCACGAGAGATTTTTTGATTTACGTGTAATACGTTTTAAAATAATCTCAAAATTCCAAAAAACTATCAAGATCTGATTGAGGAGGTCTATAAATACAAAAAAAAATCTTACCTATTTCTGTCAAATTGACCGCAGTAAATTCGAAAACACNCTCTCGTAGCCTGGCAGTGGAGAAGATAAAATATCATTTAGAACGTAGATAAACGTACCTCCATGGGGATTTTTTCCTTTAAAATTTTGCCGACAGCAAGAACTTGTTAAATAATAATTAGAAATATGAGTATCATAGATGATGTTAGTTGAAAGCCCATGTTCTGTGAGGCACAGCAAATCGAATGGATTTTCGTGTACCAGAATTTCAATGTCTGTCAATTTGTTTGAAAGGGATTGGACATTATGATGAAATATAATTATTTTATTTTTCGCAAAGAGTTTGTGATTCATGAGAAATGAAATCGACGTTAGATTGTGGAGATGAATTTAAATTTGGTACAGCTTCTAGTTCCGGATCAAGCCCACCCACTGCACCCGAACGCAATTGTCACCGTGTACCACGTCGTACTCCTGAGCGCAAGTTGTAACTGTGTAGACTGCGGTATGAGAATTGGATGTAGGAATAGATGAGGGCGAGTGAGATGAAGAAGGAGAAGGAGATGAGGAAGGAGGAGGAAGATCAGGGACAGGGGAAGAAATGGGTGTGGAGATGGGAAGAAGAGGATGTGATGAGGTAGGGGCATATAGAGATGGAGGAGGGGGAGGTGATGAGTTAGGAGCAGAGGGAGGTGTAAGAGGTGGGTGTTGGAGTGGGTGAAGGAGCAGGAGGAAAATTTGAGGTCAGCTTTGAAGCTAGGAGCGAACCGAAGTGATGTTTTCCAGACGGTCAGGTGTAAACCGTGCTGGGTAAAGTCCTTTGGTATGGTTGCAAATAAAAGAAATGTTATCTTTGTGTCTGCTAGGTGATGTTTTAGGGAGATGTTTTCAGGGTTAATTTTGTGGTTTATTTGTGGAACGTTAAAGCGTGGAGACAGGCTAGAGAGTACTATGTTTGTGTACTGAGACGCCAGTTTTGATTTTTCTAGATCTTCAGACGCGTTGAAATGGCCCCCCAAGTTAACATCGTTCTGCCCACCTACATTGATTATTGTGTCCCGCTCTGTGAGTTTTTTTAGTGTAGGCGTCCAGTTCTCGTATAACTGCAGCCCAACGAGCGTTTGGATTAAAGAAATCGGAGACTGAGAACTTGTTGGGAAGAAATCCACGCAAAACAGAGGACGTGTGACGACCGTGCGAATCAGCTAATATGAGCATGTTTGATTTGTGCGTGGAAGTGTTGGCTTCATCTTTGGGTATCACTACTTTACGTGGTTTTGGACGGTTGTGATTACCAGTGTGTGGTTTGTGGTGTTGGCTTCATCTCTGGGTGACGCTACTTTTGTGGATTGTGTACAGATTTGGGTATTGGACGGGAGAGGATGAAACGAGCAGGTAAGGGAGGAAACTGGGACTTGTCATGTAACACACTAAACATATTTTGAATGAAGAGTTGGGGTGGTGTACGTGTATTTGGGCGAACCGGGTGATGCCTGTTGGAAGGACGGCGAAAATTCCCGACTGTAGACCAAATTCCGATTGCGTTCTTATTGACCTCTTCCAGCGTACTGATCCGTGTGTCAATACAAAGTCATTGTAAGCCTTGCGAAGGTCATCTTTGAATGCATAGAGGAATGCGATTGTGTCCATTGTTGTGATTTGGTTAGCAACTTAACGCAAATGACCACACGAGATTTGACAACTAACATTGCAAGATATAGTATAATAATACATTTATTACTACGGAAATTGCAAATGAGATATTACATAAATAAGTAAATAAACAAACCGACAACTAAAATAACAGAAATAATAATTTAGGACGACAACTGCAGATAAATTAATTCGACAATAACTAATGCAATATTATGTTAGAGTGTAATGAATAACTTCAAAAAGAACAAGAAAACATGGTAAAATATTGGAATAATTCTATTTACGGCGACGAAACTTGAGTAGCGCAACACTAGTGTACGTTATTTATAAGTTAACTATGATGTAATAGTATACGCACCAGAAAATCTAAATACACCAAAATAATTAATATTTATGCATCAAGAAATTAAATTTATGATTCCGTTTGTACTTACATAAACTTTATCACACTTTTGAATGAAACACTTTAATGAAAATAATTTGAAATTATATTCGGTCCGTGAGGCTTGAATGATTTAGGAAATGTTTTCAGTGTTTTTTCACTTAACACTCACACAGAACAAAGAATTTTACACTACAATGAAAGTTAGGATCTAAATACAACTACTGAATCACAAAAACTCGAAAATTATATAATTAGAAATATGAAACTGAAAAATAGAGAGAGCTCATTCACGACGGCAGTTAGCGCCAGGAGCAGGCTAGCCCAAGAAAGAAGAGACGAAATGAAGAAAGATGTAACATCGTTTAAGAAAGTAAATATGGCGCTCGTGGTAGAAAAGGATTTCCTAAAACCGTGTTGATTGTCAGAGAGAATGTTATTTTTTGATAAAAAATCTAGAAGACGCTTATAGAACAATTTTTCTAGGAAATTTTGAGAAAGTGGGTAGTAGAGATATTGGTCGGAAATTTCCAATATTAAGTTTGTTTCCTTTCTTGAGTAAAGAACTATTAAAAGTATTTATGAGTGAATTAAATATAGCGTGGGACGAAAATTTAACAATAAACTCGGGTATATCATGTATGCCTGTTGAAAATTTGTTTTTTAATGAGCTGATGAGTCTCATGACTTCACTGGCCTTAGTTTCGGAAGTGAACATAGAATTTGGTACATGGGTGGATATAATTGAAGGATTGAATTGAATTTGGATCTATTGAGTTCGTTATTTTACCTACTTTAAGAAGTAAGAATTAAACAAATTTGCGATATCTGGAGGATTTGATACGATTTTTCCATCGTTTAGTAGAGAAACATTTTCTTCGCGATTTTCAGAAGTTGACGTGCAATTTTTAAAAACATTCCAAAAGGCTTTCAACCGGTTTTTTGATTTTAGTACCTGCCTGTCGCTTTCCATTACATAGACTACTTTTCGAAGAATAGTCTTATATTTACGGAAATTATCATGGAATTCGGGTGGTTGGTTATAGAGTTTTGAAAGATAATATAAACGGCGTTTTTTTTTTTTGAAGAAATTCTTATCCCTTGAGTGATCCATCTGTTGTATTTATTTGTGTTAATTAACTTGCGTTTTATGGGAAGGCTGTAGTTGTAATGTTTTAGGAATATTGAGATAAATACATTGAATTTGTCGTCGGTGTTTTGGCAATTGTAAACATCTTTCCATGTTTCTTCACGTAAATAATTTATAAATATGGATTGATTTGTGTCATTTAACACTCTTGAAAACTTGTAAAGGATTTTAAGTGGTTTTAGTTTATTATTAATTGTTAATACTTGAGCTAGGTGATCGCTGTATCCGGTGATAAACACTTCAGAGAGATACGAGATTCCATTGTTGACGATAATTCGATCTAGCGATGTTTGAGATGAACCGGAGAGGCGAGTGGGGTCGTTTATTGTAGTAATAAGGTTGATGAAGTCGATAAGGTTCTTGAATAGATTAACTGGTGAATGTGCAGAGTCGGATGTACTCAGGAAATCGATGTTAAAATCGCAACATTTAACGATAGATTTAGTAGATTTATGTGTGATATGTTTCAAAACAATTTCAAAACAATTTCGAAGTTCCGAAAAAATATGTCAAGATCTGATTGAGGAGGTCTATAAATACCCCAAAAAGCAATACCGGTGTTGGTCAGATTAACTGAAGAAAATTCAAACACACTATCTACGCAGAAGCTCTCGTAGCCTGGCAGTGGAGAAGATAAAATATCATTACGAACGTAGATAAACGTACCTCCATGGGACTGGAGATAGGAAGAGGAGATTGTGATGAGGTAGGAGCAAAGGGAGGTGGAGGAGGAGATGAGGTAGGAGCAGGAGGAAGTGTAGGAGTGAGTAAAGGGGTAGGTGGATGATGTGAGGTCAGATGTGAAGCTAGGAGAGAACCGATGTGATGTTTCCCAGACGGTCTCAGATGTAAACCGTGCTGGGTAAAGTCCTTGGCAGTCAGGTGTGATTGCAAATAAAAGAATGTGATTTTTGTGTCTGCCAGGTGATATTAGGTAGATGTTTGCCAGATTAATTTCCTCTTCTCTTTTATTTTCATTTCACGGACATAGAATGAAAGGTTCAGATTTCCATCAATAACAGTGTGACACAACTTAAGGATAAGGAGTGTCACACATTAACACAAGATAAGTAGTTTTCCTAAGATATATCCAGTCACTCTGTTCACCAGCACCAATTTTATCTCTGAGCTCCTGTAAAGAGGAGACATATTTTCTTCATATGTGCCTGTTGTGTATAGAGGCTTGTTTCATGAGATTTAAAGTAAGTTTTCTAATCGTCCTATTCAAACTTCTGCGTTTTTTCTTGGTGTTGAAG
This sequence comes from Laupala kohalensis, assembly GCA_002313205.1. Classification (NCBI taxonomy): domain Eukaryota; kingdom Metazoa; phylum Arthropoda; class Insecta; order Orthoptera; family Trigonidiidae; genus Laupala; species Laupala kohalensis. The sequence goes on from NNCF01125932.1 coordinate 1,217,888, forward strand.
GCATTGATAAATATGTCGAACATCCAGGCAATATTGATGGTTCTGCAACTGTAAGAAATTACGGATATTCATGTAAAGCAATACATCAAAAATCGTACTAACACTAGAAATTGTACCCTAACCTCATTTCCCTGGAACAGCATGTTCCTGTTTCTACTGACCTTTCCTTAGACATGGCCTATCCAAAGGCGCTGATAATAATCCTCCAGGTAGTGGTTCTTTTAAACTCTAGCGACTCAAAATGTAGCTCACAAATCAGCAAGGGAAATGGTACGAGCATCCCATAAAATCCCTGGTAGAGGAAGTAGACCAAGGTACTATTAATAATGCTTTCTTTCGGAGGACCATATGACTAGTACCATGATTTTCTGAAAACTAGGAAATCTTACAGAGCTATGAGTACAAGAAAATTATTAAAATACTACATTAAATGTAGATCTTAAGAACTAGGACGAGCCAGAAAGGGTTGATAACAGTTTGTAGTGAAAGTCTGACCATGGGATTATTACAGTTATTAGTTGCCGCTGAGCTATGCATTGTTTGAATAAATCATTGAGAGCTCTCTTTAATATTAACAACGATACCGTCTTGATGTCTGCGTTGAACCACGTATAGACAGGGGCCAGCTCTTCCTGTCCTCTCCTGTTGGTTTGGGCGATACAAGGGATTCAAGGGAACACTTTCCGCGTAATTATAATACTAATACATTGGAATAAATTCTGAGATATGTTGTAGTCCCTGAGGCATTACACATCGTATCGAAGGGGCAGTGATTATCATAACGTGATTATTTATTAAATGTTATTATTTATTGAATGTTAAATAAAAATCCAGCAGGCTAAGCTGGAGGTGTAACTTCGAGGAAAGAAACACATAAATATCAATCTTCGTGCATTGCGTTAAATTACAAACATATTGACATTATATATGTATTATAACTCGCAGCTAACTTTTTATCTTATCTAGGAACTTTTGCTGAAATTTTTGAATCCGCCTGTGCCTTAGGACCCTTGATCGGAATTGATGGGATGGTCCCTTGCTTGCTTCCGGAGAGTAAATTAGTTTATTGTCCTCCACGTGTTCATACGCAGTTTGTACTGTTTTTTGACAATAAAATGTATTATTATATTACATTGGCTCTACCCTCCGGAAGCAAGCGAAAGACCATTCCATCAATTCCGATTAAGAGCCCTGAGGCATAGGCGCATTTAACATTTCACTATTTTTTTGTATGGCTTTACGACTCATGTCGACATCAAAGGTCATTGGAGCCCTAAAAACTTGTACAGGTAGGGAAAATGCAGTTACGCACTAGGGAGAGCCAACATTACTCTCCCCGTGTGTGGGACTCGCCGAATGACTCAACAACACTCACTGAAAACCCTCCTAATTTACAACATACCAAAACATATCTCAAAACCAAATATCAAAACATTGAGGACAAACAAATGAGGGGGGACAAAAATGAAGGGGGAGCATAACATGAGGGGGACACAGAATAAGGAGGGACAAAAAATGAGGGGTAGGACAAAAAATGAGAGAGAGGAAAAAAATGAGGAAAATGAAAGATGTTACACTAGCCTTAATAGCGTCGGGATCGAAAAGAACAAGAGGTGACCAAAGAAGGTCAGAAAAGAGAAAGGAAGGAGTCTTACACAAGTAAGTGGAAGTAATGACAGACTCAGCTCAGGGTCCCGTGTTTGCTAAACACGTACTTACTATATGTAAGTCCCCTGGGGGGAACATTTCACTACATTCTTAAGATAAGAATAAAAATAGTTCAGTACGTGGTATTATATTAAGAGAATACCAACAAATTTGTAAGTAATAAATCACAAAAAGTTATTTCACAAGGACGTATTGTTATAAACAATGTATTATTCAGAAAATATAGTTTATAAATCGTAACCATTAAAAGAACTCTAAATTCGTGATACATTTTGAGTTTTTCGAGAATTTGTCACATTAAAATTGTTATACACGTGAATAGAAAATATCAGTAGACCAATATTATCATTCCAAAAAAACCGAATTTATTCATTATAAACATCATTTGTAAATTTTTAATAAACGTATTAGTAGACATTTTTTCATAACTATTTTGATGGGTAATTTAATTTGTTAATATAATGAATGTTATGTTAAAATACAATAAAAAAATTTCTGTTAATAATTTTAATAATAACAATCAGTATTATTATTCTAGGGGACTGAGCAACACTCGCATTTAGTTAATATAATAATATTTTGAAGTAAATTTGTAATGAATGAATACTTATTTATACTTAATTTGAAAAGGGTATTTTCATTTCTTTCCATTATTCAGTCATCCCTACACAAATGAGAAATTGACACAACAGGCAATAATCGTCTTCCAAGCACAGATGAAACAGTAATAATCCGCGCAGTGATTACAACGCTAACTGTTCTTCCGTGTGACAACGTCGCAGTCCTGGCTTTCAACGATAGGATCAGGGACGTTATACAGACTGATTTTTAACAAAAGAATAGTCTTTTGACAATTGTTCCAAAAACATCCCAACCTTTAAAAAAATTGAAAATTCTAAAGCAAATTGTAAGTTTATGTAATTTAAGTGCTCATTGACATCGATTCGGTACAGAAACACATTACTTTCGAGATCAGTTTTAAAATTTTGTGCAACAGGAGAAAGTAATAGATGCAAAACATTTACTGTGATTAAAGATGTAAAAATTTTATTCACCTTTAAGAGGTATAGAAACGTTTAATTTTTCAAGGACAAGAACAAAATTACTGGTGAAAGATGCTGCTGAAGCTCGTATAAAAAGTGAATGAAACAATTTTTGAAAAGTTAAGTAGACGTGCTGTATACCACTGGAACTATGAAAACAACGGCTAATATTTTCTCTTTATACACAATGTGGAGTTACGATGGCACATGTTCGTGTGGTAGATTTTAAACTTCCGCCTGCATTGTTACGTTCAACAATGTATTCTGCCTGATGACATTCAACAATGTATTTCCATAGTTAATAGATAAAACTGGTCAAANTTTATTGACAACAATATACCAAAGCACTAACTCTAAGTGCCTGAAAAATGTTCTATGAATATTAAATTATGGGTTTTAATTAAAACATCATGTTAATAAATCAAGCTTCAATTTATTTACAATTAATTTTTGATTTGATTTCATGATTTCTGGACAAAACATAAAATATGGAATGGCCCGCAGATTGCAACTAATGATTCTGTTCAAACAGCAGTTAAATCGTGTTATTTTTAAATAGTAATAAATATGCTCATAGACATTATTCAGGAAGAGAACTGATTAGGTACTTCTTAATTACGTACCTGTATAGACATTTGTGATTTGGCTGTACAAGAAATAATGGAAAAGGAAGAATAGAATACGAGTAAAGGATAAGGCCAAAAATGAATAGTGATTAGTAACAAGAACAGATGGTTTAATAAAATGCCATGGAAGTAATGAAAAATAATGATAGTATACTGGTTTCCAAGAAAGCGTGCTGATGAGATGAGATGTGAAGGAGTATTCCTGGAATACAGCTGACTTACTTGTCGAGTAGAATAGGTGAAACGGCACCTTGTTACCAAATTCCATCCTTCTTGTGACCAATAGTGGCATGGTCATAGAATCCTTTTTCGCGTTGTAGCGATGTGAAGCGATGTAATACATTCTTGAAGCAAGCGAAGTGATGTCTTGAAGTAAAACGAAGGAAAGTGTCCATTGAAGTAGTACAAAGTATTGTCTCAGTAGGTAGCGGAGTAATAATGTTTTGAGCGAATGTCTGCTCGTAATGTCTAATGAATATCTTCTAGACAATGTGGGCTGCAAGCAAGGACCATGTGCCTATATACTTGAAATTAGTGCGTGGTTGCCGACTCGATCGGTAAAATCGATAACATAACCTAATAACTCGACCAGGTGTCGAACTTGGGCAACGTGTCGTAAGAAAGTAAGGAAATTTGTGGTCGCGCGAAACGGATGGCTGCCGCCCAACCATGACATTGAAAATTATTAGACGTCACCGACCTCCTCCACCAACCCCGCAAGCTCCTTTATTTGGTGTTCACGGAAATATTGCCTTGCGAAGGACGAACAAAGGGAAACCGGTACAATGTTGTGTTCGTTATAAGATTGTCAAAACCTCAAGGGCAAAGTGAGAACGATTTCACAAGAATAATTTTGAAAAACAAAATATCACAAGATTGACACTTATAACATTCTAATATTAAAAAAAACCCTCTATATATCAAGTCTCGGCCAAATCCCACCGTAAGTTTACGAGATACCCGATTTAAACTTATAATTATTGTTCTATAACAATAATATAAATTTAGATATATTTTTATATGTAATCATCAATTTCTTTATTTTGTCTGAAAATTTATTTTTAACAAATTCAGACATTTTCCAAATTGTTCCTTGCTCTAGAGTACATAGATAATACTTGGTACTTGAGCTGATACAAAAAGCACAGCAGATAATACGGCATTGATTTCAAAATTATGAATCTAATGTTGAATTCCAATGTTAATTTTTTTTATTTATCCAGAAAGAATTAGAATAACTTAGACATATTAATTTCTCTTAAAACAGAAAGTTCTCTCATTTTGTTTGAAGAAAATAGTACATAAATAATTTGTCTCGTATTTTGTATTCATCATAAATTTAACATTCTGTGAACTGAGTTAATTAGCTGTCTAGTTCGTACATTATAATTGTTTAGTAGACCTTAGCAGGATGTAATTTTACATTATCCTGTATTATCCATATTTATTTTCCAGTTTTATTGGTGAATAATAAGTATTAGAAAATACTCTTGTAACCTTATATCATGATATATTTTGTGCAACAAACAGCTTTGTGCACTCACCAATAAGAGAATCATACCATCTATTGCGTTGTTACGTAAAGCTATCAAGAATTTATGAAGTTAAATTTAAGATTATAATATAGATAGTTAATATATAAATGATAAATCTGGTTATAAGACGCTATGTGTGTTGAATTATTATATAGGTGTAGAAGCACCTTTCTACATATACAACGAAACACGTACCTTAATACGTATATGATGAACTTCCTCATGTGTCTAACACATAAAAGATACATGATGCCACGCCAAAGCAAATAGCGCCATATTGTTTATACCGTCGTCATGACGAAGTATCAAAGACTCAAGATCCAAGACCAGCATACGACGCAAAGGAGTCTCTACATTGGGCGCAAAGGAGGCTCCATGAGACGCGCACCATCGAGCGTATGTCGCCTATCTGTCAAGAAAATTCGAGAACTCGGGTCAGTTTATTAAGAACCTTCGAGAGAACCTCAATAGACGAACCTCGACCCAGTGTTACGTCGCCAACGTCGTCAGTTGTCAAAGTTTAGCTTATGGCAACAGCACGGCGGTAAAATCAGTACGACGGGTTCCCTGACCGAGTGAACATCGAGACCGATACAACCTCAACCCAGAAACCCAGCTCTGCGGAAACGTACGACCTGTGACTGAATTATTTCCATCACCAAGCGGAAATAATTCTATGTCCAAGAAGCTACGTCCGACCTGTGACTGAATTATTTTCCATCATCAGACGCCACGAGATAAGCAGAAATAATTATATGTCCAAGAAACTACGTCTGACCCGTGACTGGATAAATTCTATCTTCGAAAAGCCACGAGGCTCTCTCTTACGGCCTACAGCAGAATTAGTTCGAGCTTCAAAAGGCCACGAAGCGCCCTCGTACGATCAGCGGTGGAACTAACTCCACCATCCAAGGACACGAGGCACCGTCACGTGCCGAGAGACCGTACTACAACGCTATCATCTAGCTACATCAGGTGGGACTAACTCCACCATAGAAGGACACGAGGCGCCGTCACGCGCCGAGAGACCGTACTACAACGCTATCAGCTAGCTACATCAGATGGAACTAACTCCACCATCCAAGGACACGAGGCGCCGTCACGCGCCGAGAGACCGTACTACCACGCTAGCATCTAGCTACATCAGGATCTATCACCAGTGGTACCATCTTGTGAAGAAGAAAGGAACTTCTTCAACCTCGAAAACCAGCTTACCCACTTCCGTGAGTCGAACGAGAAAACGCATCATTTACAGAGCTTTCAACGCCTGTGGTTGCCAACCTGGTGTTATTTATTGTTTACGATTCAATAATTTGTTAACATTGATCCTGCATAATAAATCTTGTCCAGTTTAACCTGTGAGTATTTATTTTGAAGAAGAAGAAACTTATTGCGAAGCAATCTCCGCACCGAGAATTGTGAAGCAATAAAAAATCTTCCCCGAGGACATAGGAATACATTCTGTCGTTTAGATGAGCATGTGGCTTTGAAAGAATGGTCGAGGTCTGGGCAAGACGCGTGAGTGAAATTCATGCTGTTGTAACCACACCAGAACAAGGATAAACGCAAAGTGCTGCCATCTGAACACCGCATATTATATATTGTTACTAACCAACTAGCAACAATAAGGAACAGTATAGAAAAAGAGTTGTAGCGTATTGCAGCTTTATGAATAAATGAATGAAATAATGTTCTTTGTGGAAAACACCTTGACAATAACAAAGTTTCACATTTATTGACATATATTATATTTACAAATACAGAGTTATAACACAAATAATAATTGAAGACTATCCATTGTGAGTGGATAGTGAACTCTGCGAAATCTTTATCGACAGAGAATAATAAATATTAATGTAGAGCCCATCAAGTAGGGATACCATCAATAATTATATTTGAAACAGAATTACTAGATTATACGTGGCAAAGTTGAAGTGTGACTAATGTCATCACAAGGGATATAAAACCGTTCCACGAGTTTTCGTGGAATCACCCCCCGGGTATCAACTAATCAGTATATAAACAAATACCTGCTTATACAATGAGGAGTCAAGAAATGACTCTAGAAATGCAGGATTTTATTAACATTTTTAACCCTCCGAAGAGGTGATAAGAATGTTACATATATTAATATAGGTATCTTCGCCATAGGAGGAAGTACCTAATAGATTGATTCTAAATCGAGACTCAGTGGTCTCCGAAGCAGAACGTAAATTCTCGTTAATACGAGTTAAATAGTTTACACAAAATAATACCCTCGACATATGAGGGGACAAATATTAAAGATCTGATTCAAGACTCATGGTCTCCGAAACAGAACGTGAATTCTCGATAATACGAGTTAAATACTTAAGGAATGTTCCTTTGAAGTTCTTAGCTTTCTGGTGAAAGGCGACTTCTCACGATCGCTGGGCTGACAGGTGTGAGAACAGGTTTGCAGCGGCTGATAGCAGTCTGTCGCTCGAAACCAGCTGGCTGCAACTTATAATATGCGTGAGCACTTCATCTCGTAAATGCTGACGCATTATGTATCTGGCGGATACATTTACGCGGCACTGAGTGGAATGACTGCTTCATGAAGCTAATCATGTCCCAAAAAACGTATCACTGTGGGACACAACATTGTTTCGATGCTCACACATCTCTA
>NNCF01125932.1:1227250-1255272 GCA_002313205.1 Laupala kohalensis
TATATATATATATATGGGTATTTCATATACATCTAAATACATTTGTAAATATTTTATCCACAGGTGAATACAAAACAAATTGATGAGATAATCAGATGCGAGAGGCAGGATCGTGGATCATGAGAGTGAACTGCGCAATATTTATTGTATTGTTTTCACTGCTCACAAAGACAAGTTGCCGATCAGCTGCCGATACAGGTAATAAAATTTGGTGAAGTTGATTCCGAATGAGTAGCTCGTTTCTTGTACTTTTGGTATCTTAATGGTAACGTATAAAATGATTTGACTAAATGAGCTCACGAATCGTTTGATCAAATATTTCAAGTGTAATGGTATCGTCAAATTTATGATGAATATATCGTTACCAGTTATACACACAAATCTTGATTCATTGCTATATAATTTTTCGTGGAGAATTTTTATAACTTTGAAATGTGAAAAAAATGACAAGGTCGTCCCCAAATGAAATTCATCCCCATCTACTTCAGGAGAAAGGTTGATGTTCAATTTAGCTTCTTTAATAGAATATTTGAGCAACCTTAGTGCGCTGACGAAAATTAAGCAGGGCGCTGACAAAAATATAAAAAGAATCGTATGATATCATCCCATCAATTATAGGCTGCGTAATTCAAGGTCGTTAGTATTTAAAATGTAGACAGTTGGAAAAACGATCTTTAAAATATATGTTGGTTTGCGGGCGCGGAGCGAAGAGATCTCCGCTGCTTCCTGCGCGACCTTGTCGCCTGTCGAGGTAACAAGTGTTAATAGATGAGTATATTAAGAGAAGCGAGGAAGATGGCGGGTGATTTCTTACACGGTGCTATTCTTGAATTTCATTACGGACTTCGATCTCTACGGACGGATTATTAATTATATCAATGTTCATATTAATTTTTGCAACACTGTGTTATAATATCACTGAGTATTTGTTCTAGTGCTACCTCACTTCTTTATTTTAAAAAATTTCCGCGTCATTTTTAGTTAAGTTGGTTTTACTGTAGCTTTCTAATTTTTCTGTTTTACTAATTTTGACTTCTTCGTGTATTCTTCTGTTTGTATTATAGTCTTTTGAGATTTTCGTTGTGTAATTGTCAAAAATTTTGACGTGGTTTTAGTTAAAAAGAGAGAATTGCGCATCTATGTTTTAAAGCTTTACATTTCAATTATTTGTAATCTTTGTTCCTCAATTTGAGTTCCATGTCGTATTATTTTTGTGAAGTCATGGTGTATTTTATATTCAGAATTTGCATTGTGTTGTATTTTTGATTGTGTATTTGTAACAATCTAAACACGACTTCCTAAAAATCTAATAGAAACTCGTCACAGTAGGGAAGTTTCAAAATATTGTATAATTTAGTCTGTACAATTCACTTTTAATTATCAAAATTATATGATATTAACAATTTTTTGCCATAGATGAAATATTGCCCAACAGTTGGCCTTATTTAAAGTGTAAATTAAAAATTTATATTGCTACTAAAAATTAAATGTTTTTAAACAAAAAATATAGAGTCAACAGTGTGAAGTATTTTGAAAGGTAGTTATCTATCAATAATTATTGATACATTACATGGTAAGAGTACATTTTAAAAGGGAATTACATTTGAGTTAAATAATTACGTAAGTATTCTGCCATTAACGTCCATTTTATGTACATATATATATAGTGGCAGAACGAATCTTTTAGGGTTATAAATATACTAAAGTTCTGGAATTTACAATTTTGATCTATTTTGAGCGCCTCGACTAATTAATCTCAGGGTTCCACAATATTNATTCCACAATATTTCTGGGGTTCGTATTTTTTTAGTGAAGGGAAGGGCTATACAATGGTTCCACTACAGGAAAACGCTATTGACAAATAAATCCATTAAATTTAATCACCATTAGTCTAGTACAATAAAACCCCTCATGCTATTCCCCTCAAAAGAAACACACATAAATGGTAGTCAATGATAACATAAACATTAACAAACATTTAAAATCTCTCCCTCAACAAAATAAAGATACACTGCATCTACATGACGTACCTCTACCAACATTTTAAATTTCTCTCCCTCTCGACACATTAAAAATACACTGAATTTAAAATGACATAATTCTACCAACATTTATTAATAACTACTAGAGATAATTAGGCGCATCTCTAGCGATAATTGGCCCCTCTTTGCACTGATCAAGTCCACAGTTCGAGTCCTCTTTTATGACGTATCCCACACTCTTCTTTACGTGCAAGCGCATTACGACGTCGGTTAGACATCACCAACCGTCGTAAAAATACCTCTTTAGATGACCAACCACGGCAGACCGTGGAGAGTAATGTCCTCGCAAGGTCGGCCAGGCTCCGATCTCGGGCGATCGCTGACGGTGTCGTCAGCGACGGCTACCGGAAGTCGCTCCTTTCATCATCTGTTGGCTCGGGGCCTTCAAGCGCAGCGTCGGCCTGACTTCGTTCACTCCGAATAGCCACCCGGAAATTGTTCGCCCGTGGCTCGGATCGGGAACAATTTACCAGATTTGTCCGATGCTAAAAAAAATCGGCAAATAATTGACACGAGCGCAGCATCTTCAGAAAATGAAGTGCTGGTGTTTAGTGCGAAATCTCGAAATACTGGTCTCAGAGTATTAACGCAAAAATGTCCGTGAAGAAAATCTCTTATAATGTCTTCGCGCAAAAAAATCTCGTGTCCTGTGATCTGGTCTGATATCACAAGTTCTACAACTCCAACAAGTTACAACAACGAGAAGCAACGAGGCGAAGCTACGAGAGCTGAAGCAAAAGCTAAAAGATCCTGATAATTTCATTTTTCATTCCTTAAATGGTCTTCCTCCCTTCCTAAACCTCTCTTTCCACTTCCAAGTCTTCCAAATTTTGAACTTCACGTGACCGAAAACTTCCAATGCCAAAACGGTTCCCCCTTCTTAAGCCTAAATTCTGATTGGGAATTTTGAATGATTTCGAATAATTTCCAACGCTCTTTTTTTCCAACGATTTTTTTCTGACAAATCAGTACTTGCCTCTCTTCCCCCTACCTCCTTGGTTATACGGCCGAGAAGGGTCGTCTCCCCAGCCCCCTCACACTTGCCATTTCTAAATAGCAATAAATTTTCTCTTCTACAAAGGGCTCTTGGCAGGTCAATGCGCCACTGCCAGATGGATTTTTCCATTCGTCAAACCTCAACGGTGGACTTTTAAATTTCAGTGCGTAGGAGGACTTTCCTTCCCCGCTCTATCGCTCGTCCTTCGAATTTAACACGCAATACGAGGATGATTTCTTCTGTTTAATTATCAAATTATTCAAATCTCACTATATATATGTGTGTGTGTGTGTGTGAGAGAGAGAGTGTGATAAATAAATAAATTACAACTTACGACCATTTTACGGACGATTACAATTCATATTGTTCTTATTAAAATACACAACGTAACGACTCGTGGTTTGACTAGTCGTTAGGTGATACCAAATTGCAACAAGAAACATGAACGTAAAAAAATATTTTAATAAGCACAATATATATCGTTATCGTCCGTAAAAAGGTCGCAAATTGTTATTTATTTCTTATGTAAGTATATTTAATTATTACTGTGTATTGTCATTTATGTATAGTGGGTCTATTTCTAATGTATTAAAAAAACGAAAATAGTCTCCGTGGTGTATATTGCGTAGTAAACAATAAATATTACTTTAAACATTTTTATTACATATAGTTATGTTTAACAATAAAAGCGTTGTGTAGTAGGCGGGCAGTTGCATGGAAGCTCTGTACAAGACGTGCGAAGCATTCCGGTTTTCGTGCAGAAGTGATCTTTGTTCCTTTCCACCCCTATTCACGTTTCCCTACCCTTGCCCGCTGACACCGGCTCCGCTAAGTGTGTCTTTGCACAAGCGGAGCGATTCTTGAGCGGAGAAAACGCAAGTGTGTCTTTAGCCTAATCGAGAATTTACAGTAATGTGTTTTTTTAATTGCTCAATAAAAAAATGGTTTCTTCGGTTTGAAATAAATAACCGAATAACTGTAAAAATACTTCTAAAGAGCGGGTTCTTAAGATAAAAGATATTTGCAGTTTACCCGCAGCTTATTAAAAATAAGACACTAAAGTTATCACTGTATTGAAATATGTTTCAGAGATAATAATTAGTCATCATTGACTTGGAATTAAACAATTAAAACTATCATGATATTAGTTGGTCTCATGTTTCATTTTCAAAACTACAGAGTATATACTTTCTGTGCCGATAACAGTCATTAATGTTACCGATCTTATGGTTAAATAAGCGTAGGAAGAAGTAAATTACTACAATATCTGAATTTGACATAAATCAACAATATCATGTATTAATTTTGATTTCAACTTTAAAAATATGATCCATAGACCATTTAAATGGTAATACTTATTCATAGTGGATTACATTACATCTTATTAAGAAAATGCTTATTTTGAAATCACGAATGTTAGGGAAATTTAGTTTTTGACTTGTGAAAAATTTTTAGAAGTATATTAGATCACTATTATACATATTTTTAGAAGTATTTTAGATCACTATTATACATACTCCCCCGGACATTTAAAGATATTTTTCCGATGTATGTCTCACTCCGACTCATGAATCACGAAACCTTTGCGATAGGCCGCCATACTTTTCCATGGTCTTGAGTGTTTTAAACGAATGAAGAGTTCCTAAGTATTGTTCGTATTACCTTTCAACTGATAAGTACAAATTAAACCACGTTTTTCACCATTATTATTCGTAATATTGTGTTGTCGATCAATTACTATAAAAATAAGTTAAACAATCATACTTCACAGTTATTGAACAAACTTGGAGCACTAGTTCTACCTTTAGATACAGCAGTTTCCTCTTTCTTTTCAGATGTCCCCGACGTGCCCGAGAGCTACATGTTCTTTAAAGAACTGGGTTGGCTCAACACGACGCGCGAGTGGTACAAAACAGACTACAGAGAACAAAACCCTACTCCACGTTGGCCGGGAGAAATTCATACGACTTTTAAATTACATACTCAGCACTTGAAAAGAAATGGAATTTCAGTTCAGCACACCAACACACAAAAAGCGGTGCGCATCTCGAAACTTAATTGCAAGTTACCATTCAAAATTATCATACATGGATGGCAAGCTTCTGCTAACGAGCAATGGGTCAAGGTATGAAGATCATTCTTTTGGTTAACACGAGTCATGTAAATAGAAAACGTTCTAAAAGCAACATAATTTGTTTTCTTCTTGGTAACGTCAATGCTGTGGTAACCGAGCTTAACTGTCTTCTCTTGATAGTTTAATGTCTATGACATTCAAAAAAAAAAAAATGTGGGCGTATACATCGTCACGAGGTTACCATGTACTATGCAATAACAATACGGGAAATCGATATTACAATATCATTTTTTAATAATTTGTCGTTACGCCGGACCAAGTGATGGTTATCTGGCGTGGCACATACACTTTTTTGGTACAATCCGTGGTATTTGAACTGCTTATTATGAAATCACAGGAGTAATTTCGAACATTCTTCATATTCTAAATATTTGGCACTTACTATAGTTCCAACAAACACCTTAAATTTGGAGAGAACATTTTTTTAAAGCACCATTAATTGCAAAATCAAACGAGTAACTAATGATGATTTCTCCATAATTTTTCAGAACCAATTATGGCGTTAAATCAGTTTTTAATGTCTCCTATTTTAGCATTTAGAACGTTTTCCATGCACATACTTCAATTCTTTTTTGTATTGTAGTTCATAAGATGAATTTATTAATGACTTGTTAATTGGTGAAACTGATCCCACCACCAGGCTCTGAGGTAGAGACCGCGTCGTAAAGCTCCACGAATTCAAAGAGGTTGTAAATTTATTTATTTTTCTTATATCTGTCGAGATATGAAGTAGGTCACCCCGAATATAATCTAGTAATTTCGAAGTACTTATGTTACTGTCTGTACTTGTTGTCTGATCTCCCTCTCTTTTAACTTCATCTATTTGACTCTTTTATGCCTTTCGGCGGTGACATACTACGTCTTGGCGGTCGCGTCCTTCGCCTTAAGGAGACAGTCACAATATACACTATCTGTAGTCCTTTTTAAATATCTTATTATTTATATCTGTCAGTATTATTATTTACAATATATTATTATAATAGTAGAATTAGTGTAATATTACTATGATAGTGGACAAAAATATTGTCAATATTTTTATATTTGTTCATATTAGCGAATAAATCATATTGTTCTTCACTATAAATTTGTCTTATTCAATTTGTCGCATTAAAAGTTTCATTTACAAAGAAGTTACTGTTTTTATTGTAAAGTCGCTCAAGATAGAGAATTGTTTAACAAATAAATTGGATATTGTGGAATTCGAATGGTAATCAGTCGCATTGCTCATAATTATTTTAACGGTAATTTATGCGTTATCATAATTTTTAAAAAAATGGAGTTAAGTAAGACGTAAGTTCAATATAAACGTGGATGTACATTACTGTTTTGTTCAGCCCGTTTGGAAAGAAAAATTCCCCTGAAGTCAGCGTGCAGCAATATTATCGTTATTACTTTCTTCTTTCTCAACAATTTCAATTGGCGTTATAATAATATAAAATTTAATATTCTTATTCATTTCATACTAACGTACTTACCATAGGGTGGAACCGGAGAGTCACGTTACAGTAGCATTACAAGTCCTCCCGGTAGCTCCATGTTTTGTATAGATTTAGAACATTCAAATTTTACCATTGTTGTCCATTTAAATATTCATCATAGAAATAGGAGTGTAATGAATCGGAAAAGAATGAGTCGTGGCCCCATTGGCCGGATAGATCAATGTACCTTAACCCTCGATTGTCCGACTAGGTTAAAGTCGGTAGCCTCAAGCTTCTCTCCATTCCGCAAATCCTACTGCCTACCCACATGAACATTAATGCGTTTTGACGGGGGAAGATTTTTGTTATTATTGTGTTTTGTAATCCGTCTGTTCGACCGTTGTAAAAGGTCAGTCTTTAACATCAAGACGTAAGAGAGACCTAGAGAGAACTAAAAATTCCCTGGTTGTACGTTATGTTCATACAGTAGATTTAAGCTACCTTCCAGACGTACCCAAATCTAATTAATCACACTAGTCGACACTTGCGATGAGAAACCAAGCGGAATTAACCTCATAGATATTTTATGTGGTTTATTGTATAGGCGACATCTTTTTGTGCCGGTGTATGCAATATACTCGAGTTAAGTTCTACTGCTCGCCAGAGGCAGTGAAGACACTTGAAGATTTATTGTATGCAAGTTTATTTCACACATATATACAGGTTGAGAGATGAATCTCTCTGAGAGATGAATCTCTCTTGGAGTCAAGACTTGTTGTGAAGTCCTTTACAATTTCTATGAGTATTTATACAAAAGGTTTCTTACTTTCTAGAACTTATACACAATTTTAAATAATATGTTTTTCAACATGAAACAGGATATAAAGTATGAGAATAGCTTTAAATAATATGTTTTTCAATATGAAGCTTTTATAACAGGATATAAAGTATAAGAATAGCGGGATATGTCTTGTTTGCACTGAGTAGAGTGAAAGTACTTAGAAAGCGAATGTCTTGGTGGCCGTTGACGGGGCGGTAGGCGTTGTGTCACAAGGCTGCGGATATAACTCCTCCACCCTTAGTTTTGGGTTATTGTCCTCAATAGCTGGTTGAGATCTGTGAATTAACCTTAACATAAACTCATTAACTTGTTTTTTAAATATTAAGTAAATGATAATTAATGTGAGAATAACATACCCAGTGTTAAATACATCGATTTTCTTCCATTCGGAAGTTGTTTGAGTAATTGGTCCTAAATCAAGTTTAAGCTTATTAACATCGAGATGTGAAAAGTAAAAGTTAATTTGTTTGCTTATAAATTGTTAATTATGTATATGTGATAATTAATTTTTTTTACACAGTTAGTTGCTCTAGAGTAGTTCTCATTGAAGAGACTGGACAACTTACATTACTATATAACAAATATGGACCTTGAATTTGAATAGAAGATTGATATTTTTCACATGTTTGGATTACAATTTCTTTTTCGTTAGAAAAGAATAAAATATTATCATTATTTAATAATTGGAATATTTTAACATTATCTTTAGTGTGGGTAAATTCACAACCTGAGGTATTTGTTAGGTTACAGTCTGTTGTTCTAATATTATAAGAAATACATACATATGTTGTAGTTCCTTTTACACATGGTTTTGTGGACCATTTTGAAGTAGGTCCTTGTACATAGTATTTTTCGGAGGGAATTAACACTACATTTTTGATAAAGGGAATTGGAGTGATTTCATATAAATGGTAGTTAGAGATGGGTACTGAAAGGATTACGACCATAACCTGATCCAGCATTACAACTTCGAGTTCTTGTAAATTTTAAGTTTTCGAATAAATGATGTGGATCTGAATGTATAATTGTATTTGTAGGGTATGTTGAATGTAAATGGCTTGCGATGTTATAGATGTCTTCATAGGAGAACAACTGGGCGTTGGTAATGTCGTGGAAGGATAGACTAATTGTATCTTGAAGGGTTCGTTTCACTTTGGAAAGTCTTTTTAAACAAATCATTATGTACTGAAAGTGTTCCAGAATATTAATTTCTATTTGCTGTTTTGACAGTGATCTTCGTACTAAGTTCAAGTTTTCATTTACATTGTTCATTTCACTATAGAACTTTTGAGCTATTGAAATAGTAAAGGATATCAACTTGTTGATGTGTTGAATTTCACTATTATGTTTCGTTTGCAGTGCATGTATTTGGTTTTCTAAATTTGTGAAGTCATTCTGATCTAAATTACCAGAAATGAATTTGATGATTGTTCCAAGACCATTGATAAGACCACGTTTGTTTCGATTTGAAGAAGGTAATAATTTTGAAAAATCTTTTTCTGTATTCTTGAGTAATTTAGACATTTCTGAAGATAAGAATGAAAAACTGGTGTTATTGTAGTTGGTTAGAGAAGTGCTAGCTTCATGGATTTCCGTATACATTTCTACTAGGTTACTAATGTTAAAGTGAAAAATGAATTTGTGATATTTGTTTATGACGACTGCTGGTCCGAGACTGTCTGCGTAGAAGCATTGTGCTTTGATAGGGTTTGACCTTATTTCATAGCAGTGGGCGGCGGTTCTAAAACAGAACATTTTCTTTTAGATTTTACGTGTCGAAAATGCCTAATTTGGATTTTTCCATTTTTCATTTTGCAATGAATTCAATTGTTCTCAATTTTGATGATTTTTCCTTCGCGGTAGAGGTTTTTTGATTTTTTGTTCCGTGTTAGAGGGTCAATAATGTAGACAATGTCATCAATTTTTGTTATTGTGAAGAAAGGAATTTTGTTTCATGGATGTTTTTTTGGTATCTAACACTTGAATTTGAGGTTCTTGTCACAAGGGCCCTCTGGGGACTTACATCTAGTAAGTACGTGTTTGGCAAACACGGGGCCCCGAGCTGAGTCTGGCTTTACTTCCACTTCTGCGAGGTTCCTTCCTTTCTCTTTTCTGACCTTCCTTGGTCACCTCTTGTTCTTTTCGATCCCGACGCTATTAGGAATAGGAAGTCTTTCATTTTCCTCATTTTTTGTTCCCCTCATTTTTAGTCCTCAATGTTTAGATGTATGTTTTGGGATATGTTTTGATATATTGTAATTCAGGAGGGTTTTTAGTGGGTGTGGTTGAGTCATTCGGCGAGTCCCGCACGCGGGGAGAGTCATGTTGGCTGTCCTTAGTGCGTAACTGCATTTTCCCTACCTCCTCAGAATTTTAGGGCTCTAATGACCTCAATGTCGACGAGTCGTAAAGCCTCACAAGAAAAAAGGCAGCGGATATAACTCTCGTATTCCAGCTGGATGTTTCTGGCAGATTTTTATGGCTCGTTTTCTTTCCTCAGGATATACAAGAACAAGTGCTTCTTCGCGAAGGTCCAGGTGTCGGAGTGATGACTGTCAACTACCGATCCTCATTCTCCTTCGGACAGACTGTTCAAGATGCGCGCGTCGTGGCTTTAGAGACGGCGCGAGTGTTGCGGTCGTTCTTTGACGTATGCGACCTATCACCGCATCTCGTTCACATTATCGGTCACAGCATAGGAGCTCATATCGCCGGATACGTGGGTGCCGCCATTCCGAACATCGCACGGCTCACAGGTTGAGTAGATTAACACTCCTGTTGCTTTGTAAGAGTTAATTGAAGACTAGAATTACATAGGGGCAAACCTTATAGCTCAGTTGTTTGAAGCACAGAACTCCCTTGAAGTGAAAACTCCGGTGGATTTTGTTACATCCTATTTTCATCATAACCGGGAGACATGGTGCGAACGTATTTATTTTGAAACATTTTGGGTCGTCACGCCATATAACAAGTTCTGAGCGATTTTGTGACAATACTGCATAATTTCTTCATTTATTCTTTGTCTAGTAAAAGAGTTCGTAATTTTCTGAACAATAATAATTTTGATTTATTTTCAAATCTCTGCAACAGTAAAATAAAAAAATGTAACATTTAAATCAATATATTTATTTACATCGTGTTAATTCCGTAATGAAAGTGGATTTCATGATGAAATTAATGTGTTACAATTGTACTAAAATTAGATTTTCTTTAATTGTTTTATTTGTTTGTATTCATGTAATATTGTTTGGTGTAAATTGTATTACTATTATTTGCACGTATTATTGAAAGATCATAATGATCTATCCGATACAATAAAATTATAATTCATAATTTAATTATTGTTTTTACAATGATAGTTGGGAAACATGAATAGATCTCTCACAATTTGCAAAATCCACTAAGTAGAACACTCGTGCGTAGATGATTATTATCCTGATGGTGAAGAAATATTTTAATTTATAATTATCAATGAGAACGAATCCCGGTGCTGGGTTTTGGGAAGCATCTGTGTTCAAATAAAGGAGAGAAATTTTATTCAATGTATATTCCATGCTTTCTTGTGGAGTAAACATTTACCCCGAAAAGGTCATTTAAAATTAAACTTTTCCACTTTTTGAAATTTTCTTGTCCATTGCACTACCGTACATGTAGTGTGATTGATTTTCCGACAGGCTTAGATCCGGCAGAACCTATGTTCCTGATGATGCCACCAGTAGTTCGTTTGGATCCTACAGATGCGATATTTGTTGACGTCATCCACACAAACGTGGGTACCAACAGTTTATGGAAGGGTAAGTTATTCATACTCTCAAATCACATGATATTTTGTCCTAATTTCGTAGAAAAAATTCCAACATTTTATGTTTTTTTAGAGATTAGTACCATAGCTCTCCTGCTAATATGATCACTCTGTCACTTACTTTTATCCATTCTTATAATAGGAAAAAAAATAGTTATAAAAAATACAGCAGTTGGTAACAAAAAATACGCGTTTAAAAATAATTTGTTTGAGCAGTACACTGAACTCTGTTTTATCTGCAGCGAATTATTGGTCGCGTATTAAGATGTAGTGGGGTGCAGTAAAAACTGTCTTCGCTCGCTGAAGTTTTTACTCTTAGACTCGAGTTATGCAACCCAGTGGAATCTTCCACAGTGCGAGCTGACATCTGTATTAACACAAGGCGCATGACGAGACGGATTGCGTGAGGGCGTCCGTAGCGCGAAGGGGCAGCTCTGGTTTCAGTCTTGAGCGACAAATGCGTCATCCATAGCAGGCACTCTGCGACTCCACTGGAAATGTTTATATGTTATTTTGTATTTCTGAAATTTGGGAATGGGCTTCTTGCTGTATGGAAATTCTATGTTTGGTAATCGATGCATATAAAAGAGAATAGCGAGAGCTTTCGAGAGCTCATTTTGTAACGCAACTTCCAACACGATTACGTCGTGATTAAATCGTAGTAAAAACTTTTGTGTGTTTTATTTCTTCGAGCGATCTCGTGGTAAGAACCCGAGATTTTTGAGACCGTCAAGTGATCGGTCTTCCACAAACGTAACTCTCGTATTTGGAATTCGCTCCAACAACATCGCTGGGAAGTTTTACCCGCACACATTTTGATGTTGCATCTCAGCCAGGTTACAAGTGTATTAAAAATAATGTGCCGTTGTTATTCGCAACTTCTTGCTTTCTTATAGGGTAAATATGTCCTCCGAAGAAGGTACTTCAAAACTTTAAAATTAAACGTTTCCTCTGTTTGTAACTTTCTTGTCCATTGTACTACCGTAGCTATGTGCAAATCCAATTCCAAGTCTCAACTTATACAAACGGGTTAGAATTCACATTCCTCAACAATTAATTAGAATTGTAAGAAATGAAGGGTAATATTTTTATTCCCCATCAAAAAGAAGAAACTACTTGTTTTTCTTGCAAGAAGTACGTGTACGCTCATCATTTTATATCAACTCTAATGTTTCATTTTCAGAAACCATATAATGTTTTTCAGGGCGTGGTAAGTTCCCAATGCCCACATTAGAGATAATATACCCCTAGCACACTTGGGGTAGGGGTTGGGAAAGAGAGGCAGGTAAAAATAATTTTAAAAATGACAGATATTGGTGTTTAAATCATTCTCGCGACAGCTGAAGTGAAGTGACACCCTCATTGCGACATAAATACAGGATCACCCTATATAAGGAATAAACATCTTTGTGTTGGGGATGAGAAGTGAAATGTAAAAATTATTGAAAAAGACTGATATTAGTGTTGAGATCATAGGTTTCCGGGCCGCTGAAATCAATAGTGTCATTCTCGAAGACGTCAAAGTCCACAATCAGCCCGTATAAAACACATGAAGGGGATGCCATGAAAAAATCGAGCATGACATGCCAGATACAAGCCTTCATGAAAGAAGGCACCACTAGCACTCCTTGGAGAGGTTGGTGGGGATGGAAATGAGTTTATAGATAAAAATAATTGAAAACTAATTAGTATATATACAGAAATGAAAATGCAATCGGATCCATAATTTTACAGTTGATGAAATTTTAAAATTACCAATGCCGTGAAGTTCAAGTTGAGCTCACATAGGGGTACAGTTTTCTTAGAGCTGGGGGTGTGAAGGGCGAGACGTAAAAATAATGTATTTCAAAAATGATATGCACCCTTCAGACCACATGAGGTGCACGGTACCTCTAGAGACGATGTTTGGAAAGAATGTGAAACAAAAATTATCGAAAATGTATGCTAAGAAAGGATTTTACGAAAACTCACCCCCAAGGGAGAGAAATGGAAAATTGTTCTCTAAAAACTTCTTTTTTTAAAATTACATCAGTGAAAACAACGGACAGAGGATATACACCAATACAATTAAAACTTCTATCATTGATGAATTACATTCTCACTGGATATCAATGGAAATTTGAAAAAGAATAAAGTTGCAGACATTAGAAATTCACAAGAGTAAAGTCAGCTATTAAAATATAATTTTCAGTATTGAAAATGGAAATATAATGAGGAAATGGAAAATATAAAATTAATAAAAAAACTAGCATCCGTTAATTATTGAACGAAATTCGAGTAAATTTATATGTATTCTATATATTTTTTAAAATTAAATAATTACTGTTATCATTTATTGTGACAATCAAATTATATACATTTCTTTATTTTACAACAAATAATGATTTTTAATCTTAATTCAGATTTTTTCTTTAGATGAAGTTCTGTAATTTTAAGTGTCTGAATTCCAGTTCTATAAAAAGTATTGAATAGTTAATTTGTTCCTTTTATTTATGGAGAAAATGCTATGAACAAATCTATCTCAATTAGTTAAAATAAAATATCATATACCTACAAGTGAATTGAAAACAAGTGCGAGAAAGCGAATTCATACAATTGTACCATACAATTTTCAAGGAATTACTTTATTATTTTTATAAAAATACAATTACCCCAACAAAAGTTTTTGGTAATTTTATGTGATGAATGGGTTTCTATTAAAACTGTCAAGTTTGTTGTCTGAATAAACATAAGTATCTCATTTGGGACGAATTATACAAAACCTATCCCTTGAAAGAGCGATTAATGTAAAAACATCGTCCTTAGGTAAGCAACATTATTTATTTTCTCCAACGGACAATTAGATATCCACCGTTTGTGTCTAAACGAGTACTGATACTCTTAAGGCATATATGTGCATTAAATTCCTACGTTAACGGTAATGCAGATTCAATGGAGCTTGAAAAAGCAGATGCATGCACTGGTTCTTGTAGATTCATCGCTAAAATGAAGTACATTGTGGATTAAACGCCAAAAGATAGCATATGTCCTAACATTAGGGAGGTAAAAGAACTCTCCGGAATTTTTACCCGCAAAATGAAACCCATGTCTATAAGAGAAACATTCACTCACAACCACCTGATTTATATTGATAAAATGAATCATTAGTAATTCTTTACATTTGCGTGTAGACCACATTAATTTATCAAAATGTTAGGTATTCAGGAAAATTCACGACGTTGATTTGATATACATTGACAAGTGTAGAGACAAGTTGCAGCCCGTCCCCCACCCTCTGGGAGGTGTTCGTAATGCTAAACGTTCCAGTTATTAGATGTTTTTACCCATAAAGTTCTGATATTTTGCTTATTAAGAGTGCTGATAATTAATTTCGACTTTGTTCTCTCAATAAATGTAAAAAGTACTCAAATAAAAAATGTTGCGCATTTCTGATTTCTTTATTTATGTTATAAAAACTTGTCACAGTACAAAAACAACACACTAGAAAAAAATTGTAAAAATTAACTATAAAAAATTTCATAGAACGTACATCGGTTTCTTGCCACAGATGAATAACTAGCCCACTAGGGAGCTCCAATATTTTAGATACTTCTGGAGAAGTTTTGAAAATTTACTCCTTATTTTTTAAGATGCTGATGATGGTTTCTAAAGAAATTTAACATTGAGAAACGTCAGAAAACCTATAAAAAAACAATCAAAAATCTGGAGTTTGCCCCACTCAACTTTCCAGTTACAAATCATAACAAAAACTCATAACACTAACACCCTATAGAATACAAAAAAAATTAATAAAAAGGAAGAAAACTTAAAAAAAGAAATAATAATATATTATAATTATAAAGTAAGATGACGTATTCCTAAGATTAATCAGCTCGTATAAACCTCATGAGGGGATGCCATGAAAGCAGAGAACATGACATGCCAGATACAAGCATATATTGAAAAATATTTATCATCAAAGTACGTGGTATCCTAAAAAAACATAATACGACGTTCAAATAAAGATTGCACAAATGATCTTCCACATTAATCTCTTTCTAATAGCCTTACTGGTAGATTGAATAAAAAAGCACCCACAATATTGCCCCTTATTTGCATAATACATTTTCACTGTATCTTGAAGTACGTACAGCAATGCGGTTTGGCTATCTGTACGCAGAATTAACTGACCAATAAAAATGCTTCTGTGCATATTTTCAAAATTTTTAATATAAAAAACCAATAATGGAGCGGGGTGTGTAAATAAACTCGGAATGAGGTAGTCAGAAATAGGCTTCTATTCCCAACTCATTCAAGGTCAAATCTCAAGTTTAGTTTTGATACATCAATTTGTTCGTGCGTTATCGCGAGAATTCTTAACATACATACACACATACGACATTGGACATCGCCATAATTTGACAATAGACTCTCCTGGAGCCAATTCGCGACGATCTCAAAAACGTTTTCGACCTATTATAATACTTTCCTTACACTGTGTAATTGGAAAGTAAAAAAGAACTTGAAATCAAAGTTTTTTTTATAGTTTTATTGCTTATTTCACGAAACACGCACGACTCAAAAAAGAAACTAGCAAGATTTACGGCAAGAATCTAGACAAAATTTCCTGTTATCTATCCCCATACGTGTTTTTGATGGGCGAAATGTTTGCCAGTTACATTGAATTTATACTCCAGCACCTTCCCTAAATTGTACAGTTTTTGAATCCTTGTTAATGTTTATTTTATTGCTATGCTTATAACGAATATCTTCATTACCACCTCAACAATTTTCGGGATATTTGAAAAAATTGCAATAAATCGTCTAAAAATTGGATTATTTGTGTTTAACTTTTAACAAGATTTTTTTTTCTTCAACTACAGCACCATCTATGGGAAAAATGTTTCACACAAAAATTAAGTATTTCTTTCTGTAGAGTTTGAGTCGGCATAGAAAATGAGGGTTTATATTAAGGATTTTTTAAAAGTTTTCCTCCCCCTCCTGTTTTAGCACGAGTGAATGACCCCGAATAAAACATTTACCTTTTATTTGAATTCTCTCTATTTACTGTTTTAGGTATTTTGACATCTTTACTTAAATTGATCATATTGTATGTTAAAAATTATTTTTGAGACTTATATGTGTTATGTATTTTATCTCCTACTATAAATACCCGTTCGCAGACCACAGTGACAAGGCCAAGTACATACCACTCTCAGCGATACGCATATGGTGTGCAAGAATACTCAAAAAAATTTACATGAATATGGTAATCCTGTAAATTAATGTTACGATGTAAAACAATAATTTGCACCTTTCTTTGCGCTTTCTTATCTTTAACAGAAAAATTTTACCTACGCGATAAAACCTTCTGACAATATGACTTGTTTCAAGAATTACTGTTCTTTGTATAGCTTCTTGTTGATGTAAGATTTGAAGTTTTTCTAACTGTTCCACGGAATATATGTCATCTGCGTCCAGCTTACAATTTGTGTCATTTGCCTCTAATGATGTACTTTTCTCTCTTCAAAGTGACGGAAAGAACACAATGTTTTGCTGGATTCGCGAACACGTGGGAATCAGAGGAAATGAGGAAGCAGACGTTTTCGCGAAGGCGGTATACCTCAAGAATCGCATGGATTTCTTGACGATTCCAAAGGGGATATTCTAAATTCCATCAAGACAAGGATTCTGAATGAATGGAACAATGAGTGGTTGACTGTTGAAGGGAATCAAAACGTTGGTTTAAATTTCCTATGAATGTTAATAAAGTGATGTTTATACAAATTGATTGTCTATAATAATTACTGCGTAATCCATTTATATATGCTATATATATAAATAACTATAATAATAATCATAATATATAACTATAATAAGACAATCAGCAATTAAATAATTTTATTATAAATGAACCATTTGTTCTACGCCAATGAAAGAACGGAAGAAGGGGACTGCGGGAGAGTGTTAAAGTTAATAATAAAAGATAAGTGACCACCAATGAGATTACGTGCCTTATGGAAAAGTAATAATATCCATTAAGTGCATGTTTTTTAAGTAATATTAATAGATATGAAAAAAAATTATATTTCAGATGATTTCTTGATATTGAATGGAAAAGGAAATCATTATTAAAATTTTCACTCGAATGAAGAGTGCTGGGTCATGGTAGTAAATGCAAATTCGTTAATACTTATTTCAGAATTTTGATATGCTTCTTATCTATTCTTGGCAGGGGTAGGGCTCACTCAACCCTGTGGGCACGTAGACTTTTACTTGAATGAGGGCACCACTCAACCTGGCTGTTCGTTACTGCAGGTAGCGAAGAAGGGGCTTCGGCCTTCGACTGCAATGAAGTACTTTAGCTGCTCTCATTCCCGCTCCACTTTTCTCTTCGCAGAGTCCATCCTGTCGAAGTGCCCTTTCATAGGCTTCAAATGTGACTCCGCTGCCAGCTTTCTGAAGGTATGTGGACACAAATGATTAATATACGGTCGTGCACTGCACGACGGAAGTGGACGAACCGTTCCATTATCACACGCTCGAAGAGATTATGAATTTCAAAGCATCTGTGAAAAATAATAATGGAAAACGCATTTGTTTCGAAAATTATAGAAATTTCTTTCTTTAGATATACAGATAAAAACGAATTCCGTACACCTGCGTTGCATAAGCCTCACAGGTTATCAGTGTTTTGATGCGCATGCGTAATGATGCGTTCTTTCCTTGTGGCGCTCAAATAGATATGTCATTATTATTCAGTATCTATATGACAGCCTGCATTGCGTCATAGCAGAACGACATTTGTCCTTCTTTTGTTAAAAGGGCATTTCCGGTTTTTTCTAACAGAACGTGTTGACAGTAGGTAAAACTCGCAGTTGTCATCTGTTGCGTGCATGGTTGTGAACCTGCTGATGTGTAGAGCTTCATTCCGAATACAGTGATAGTGAGAAAGTGCCATTTCATGATGGAATAAGTTATAAAGTATATAATTTATTTCATATATTGAATTTGTCCAATGCCCTGGTCAAATTATTTCTTTTTTCATTTGTGCATCTTATGTAGGAAATTCCGTGGATAAACAATGGAAAAATAACTTGATAATGAAGCTTTTTTTAACATCCAATCGTATCATTTTACTTCAAGAATGAAGTATATTTTTATTGAGCATTTTCATTAATTCTTTTCGATTAATTGTTTGGTAGAGAGAGTTGGGATCTTGAGGTGTGGCTTCTGTTTATATGTTTTTACAAGTTGTGATTGGATGTAATTTGGTCAGCTAGGATAGCGCATTTATAAAGGATATGTGTGTAATGTGTGTGACGAATACTTCCATCTCATGATTAAAAATTTAATATCTTTAAATCACATTTCCTTCCTTTCAAACTTGAAAATTTATCGTTAATGTCTTAAATTAAGTAATTCTTTAGTGAATGTGCTTGACACATTTAAATTTAATCGTTTTGGAACATTGTACTCTGAAAAAATGTTTTTTTGTTTTCTCAAAACTGATTCGGATTTGTGAGTCCCTCCTTGCTGATTAAATTCAACAATTGTCCCGCAAAAAAAATATTTCGTTAACCGATAGACAAAGTTTCCGAATGTAGGCACATACTTCAATAACGTGAGACAAATCCTATAAAAAGCAAATTATTATGAAGTATTTTTCCTTCTCGTTCGGTGTAAGAATAACATGGCCTCATTAAGCTACGCGCGCACTGCTCCGCCTACGGATAGACCGACGTCTCGACATTTTGCAAATACTCACACTGTTCCGGAAATTCCGGAGGTGAAGGGACCGTTTACTCTCCTGGGCATAGTGGATTAGGGTCCGCCTATTGCCTGCCCCTCTTTTCACCCTGATCACTCTACACCAGAGGTCGGCAATCTTTTTCGTCCGCGGGTCAAAATAACCAAAATGTGGGTATTAAAGAGACGTTTGGGTCAGAGATATTTTCGATCAGAGATAAACACTTATGTATATAAGATCCATGGTAATCGAACTAAAATGTTGTTCTTAGTATCTATTTTCAATTTTTTTAATTCTCAAAATGTTGGTTTCATGTTTGTTTTATAATTTATTATATATTATACTTTATTTTCGGAACTAAAGTGGGTCACTTGAAATGATCAAATGGGTCACTCGGTGAACCTCGGGTCATAGGTTGCCGACCCCTGTTCTACACAATACGGGTACGGTGCACATGCGCACCATTGTCAAGAAATGTCTGAGGATTATAAGGGTCTCGCGGGAGGTCGGTGTCGAGTTGCACACCATGGTCAGCTCCTGCGTTATTTTCCTTCTCTTCGCAGACAACCGTGGGGCCTACGGCCATTCTTTGTCACAACAAAAGCTATAGCAAGAGCATTATAACACATTTATTTAATTCATCTTTTTTTCAAAAGTTAAAAACTCAACTTTATATTTATTTAGAATACAACATTAGAAAGTGGAGGTATGAGATTTGAGATTTTTTATGTTTCTGTCAGATAAACACTTTCGTGAACTTTAAAAAAATATTATTCGACACCGTTAAAAGTGATATTATTATATTATAGAGAAGATACGTTGTGTTCAAAACTATGTTAAACCAAAAAAATAGTCTGCATATAATGAAATTGTTTTGTTGATACTATTATAGTTCGTAAAACGGCAGCACGTGGTATCTCGCCATCACAGAGGGCATCGCTTAATGATTCCCTACCCCCTTAATCTTTACTACAATTCAGTTCTATTTAGATTATTTCTTAACTTTAAGAACAGTAAATAAACTTAAATATTTTTAATGGATTCAACGATGCCTGTTGAATGTCAGCTGTGCGACTGTTTTCTTATGTTTCGTTGTTTTCCAATACAGATTTTCTGAGACAAACAAATTGTTAGTTTCATCAGCGAAAATTATTACTAATAGCCAAAATAAATATACCTATAAATATAGAAAATAATCGACGCAAGATGGGGCAACGATTGTATGTTATGGGTTCATTAGCAAATTTACGTTGATAAAAAAGTTATTAGAATATTTTGTTTTTCTAAAACTTATAAATTTGTTCGCCTAATTGTATCATTTAAAGTTAAAATAACGACTTAGTTTTTCCTTGCTGAAATATAAAACACTTCTACGTATTTTTTAAATGTCGAAACGTACATCTTACTTCAAGTACCTGAAACAAATTTCATAAGATATTCTAGATAAATGGTATTGATATTTTGCTGTTACAGAATAGTTTTAAATATTATTTTTTCATTTATAACATTCACAAAGTCAAAATTAAATTCACTCTTTCTTATAGCTCGTTTTGCTAATTTAGATACCGAATTTAAAAATTTTAGTTGTTACTTCAGGTAACCAAATAAAAATAAAATTACCTGACTTTTCCAGTTTTTTCATACTTTTTCAGACTGAACACATTTTCAATGCATTTCTCATGGAGAAAATTAAAAACTTTATTTAAAAAAATTAGAAGTTTAAATTAAAATCTGGTTCCTCGGTATTTTAGTACTTAAAATTACCTTTGAAATGAAAAAAACATCATTTAATAGCATTAGGAGGTAATACGATGCCAAATTGGGGCGATTACCGATATATCATTATACATCAAATAAAGTTTTGGCATCGATAAGCAATTGCGATATAATATAAATCAGTTTTGGAAAGAAATAACGAACTTATCAAATAGTTTGCCAAAACGTTGTACACTTAATAAATAAGTACATAGACGGATGTATCAATTTAAATTACCATTGCGATTAAAATACTAAATTGTATTTTACACTTTAAAAGTATGTATTACTGCCAATGTGTATGCATAGATTAATCAATAAGTATTTTACGAATTATCGCAATGAGTTTGGATTCTTTTTTTATGAAATTTGAAGCAGATTTCAATAGATTGTTTATAACAAAAATAAGTATCAAATATTAAAAAGCGGTGGCTTATTGAGCGTCTTGCAATGACTCAGTGAAAGGCCAACCAATTTCTCAGTCTCCCAACCCTTACCTGCGCAGGCGGAGGAAAAGAATGAGGAAAGGTTTCGGTGTGCAACTCGACACGACCCTTCGAGCAACCAGTGTGTGCAGCTCGACCCTATTAGCGGGTATAATCCTTGCATTCCACTTTCTAGGCGCAACTCGACCGTTTCGACACAACACAAGTGAAGTGGCGAATAGCTGGTCCTAATGCGAGTGACCGAAATCATTACTGCTTAAAATTCAGTATTGCTTAAGAGAAGAAAAGTGGAAACGAGAACGAAACAAATTCATGATTCCTAACTAAAGGCACCAGATAATTATTTTATGAATAGTATCTTTCTCTGATATCTATTCGCTCTCCTTATCGATTATCAACTTGATGGCTGTGTAGCCTTTTTTACCCTACGCGACATCACATATCAATAAAGTTTGCTCATAAAATGTATAAAGACAAATATTTTTAATCACAAGGAGGAATTTCATGGGAAAATGAAGGATGGAAAAGAAACTGCCTGTCAACGCATCCTTGCGAAGGATATAAAGATGTTTCATCTAAGATCGAATGAATTGGCAATTGTTTAATTAATATTATTTATATCTAAACAATGTATACATCATTAATTGTTATGGTTAATTAATATCGAAATGCTTTAATTTCAAGTATGTCACACTCATAAGAGTCTATACAACTCCGGACATACTAATATTATTAACAATTTTATTGGCTAATATTAACAGTTTTTCTTATTTTAAATTGATATGTTGAGAACCTTCTAGTAAATATAAAAAAAGTTGTAAGCATCTCCATATTATTATTTACACGAGCAAACAGAATAATAACGGATGAATAAAACCACAAACTTGCTTCATAATAAAGCGTAAGTTTCATATTTTTAATTCATAACTTTCGGGGTCGCAGGTGGTCGCAGCTGGAAATTGGCAGTAACTTTTGCAATACTATCATCTACCCTCCACGTTAATACCAAAGCAGAACTCTGCTGAACTTTTTACTTTCATGTATTTAAAAGTAGAATTTATTCTTGAAATTCGTCAATTTTTCGGTTCTAAATTGTTGCAAATTGTCACGATTTGCAGGCGATTTTGATGTTTTGAAATCTACATCCCGATTGCCCATGCTATTTTAAGATGAATTCTTTTTTCCAATTTGTAATCGAACGAATATCACGAATCTAAAGAGACCTATCGTTTTCGTTAATCACTTACCCTACGCAAGTCTACTTTTTCTATTAAATGTGTGCACACCAATTTATTTAAAAACCAACATTGTTTTTGTGGTTCGTGAAACATCACATTATCCTACACAACATTAAAAATATCAAATATAACAACTTTTTTTTTTCACCATGGCCAACTTTTGGGGATCCTGAACCACTGTGCGGCGGTGCCGATCACCACAGTGCGCGCATAGATTTATACAAAGAGGGTAAAATAAAACAGGCCCGGAATATATTTATAAGACAGACATGGAACTGTTCACTGTTAATGAACAGGAGAACTGCTCATCACAGAAAATACAGTAAATAGCCGCCGCTGACCTCGATAGGCACTGTCCTCGATTTATCAAACTGTGAGACATACGTTGCAGCTCAGCTTGAGGAATAGCAGCAACAGCGTTTTCAATACTCTACTGTAGCACTTCCAGTGTGTGAGAATTATTTGAATATTCCCGACCCTTTAATTTGCTCCACAATTAAAAATCACTGGGAGGAAGATCAGGCGATCGAGGTTGCAAGGAGATTTTACTACCTTTGCAGACTGTCCTCTCCTCACCGAACACCATGTACTCGTGGCAAGGTTCTCAAGTTCGTGTGTGCTGTTGCTCCGTCTTGCTCAAAATATCCTTACAGTCGTTCATCTTCTGTGGGTTCATTTTGTGTTGCATTCAACTCGTCAATAAATACGTCTACACCTCTCACTCGCAAACGGAATGACACAAAAGAACTCGTGACAGCATGCGTAGACATGTGACAGCAACCGACTGTTGCATCAACGTCACCAATGGCTATTTCGAGCAGTTCTCTTGCTCATTAACAAGGATCAGTTCAGTTCCAGGTCGATTCTAATTATTCCGCACATCCTGTACTATCATGCCATACGTTAGTAATGTACTGTTTTCGAATTATAGGAAAATAAGTAATAAATTGTGCCTCGTTCGGCCGAATGGGTAATCGAACCCGCAACCTCTCGCTCATCACATCAGGAGCCATATTAAGGAAAATGCATGTTTTAACTATCTTTTTTGTCAAGAAATATAAGATGGATTGATTTTTTTAATCCTAGATTTTGAATGTACCGTGTATATCTCTTTAAGAGACATAGTGTCAGGGTTTCATGTAAAATCACTTTAAAATTTAAATGTTGGCGTGCTAAGAGACTTATTGATGATAAAAAAACGTATTGCTATTTTTGGAAATCAAAATTTCAGTCACTTTCAACATTCTCTATGTATGGTATCAATTTAGTGACTCGCGTTTTAAAGGTAATAAAAAATACGTTGTTAGTGTCACGTCATTTGCGACCAGTGTAGCGGTAATGCTACCAGAAGGGCCAAGGTTGGGTGAGATAGGGGAGGGAAGGTCTTTCCCCATACTTTCTTCCGTCCCATAACTGCGTAACGATTTCATTACCTCCAAGAATTTGTCTCTCTTTGAAACGAAAGCTTTCTTGATGAACTGGCTACAAT
Source organism: Laupala kohalensis (assembly GCA_002313205.1). Classification (NCBI taxonomy): domain Eukaryota; kingdom Metazoa; phylum Arthropoda; class Insecta; order Orthoptera; family Trigonidiidae; genus Laupala; species Laupala kohalensis. Next base: position 1,251,142 of record NNCF01125932.1, read on the forward strand.
CCTTCTAAATTACGTGGTCAGATAATATTCAAAAATTGTTTTCACAACAAATGTTATGGCAAGTTTTAATCTTAAGATGTACCAAAAATGCTACGATTAACTGTTAAAAACAAAATAAAAATTACTACTGTATCATGATGAATAATCTGAACATTATGACATTTAGAGCGATTATGAAAGTAAGCGGGGTTATCGTATTTATGCAATTCAGGGATGAAGTGGATTTTTTATACTCTTTCGTGTATTCATTTGAGAACGAGCGTGTTTACAATTACGAATCAAACTTGTGTTTCAAAAATTAGTTCTATAACGTAAAAATCCTCACAATTTAGTTTATGGTATAAAGAAACTCATCTGATTGCAAAGATTCTGAAGGTCTAGTTAATACAAATAGTTGTTACCATTTCTATACAACGTTTTCATAACACTCCACCCGTTGTATTCTTATAACATTTGCAAGTAATTCACTTTTGTGCCTTATATTCGCGGGAATAAGTAACATCTTAACCTCATTTCTACTGAGACTTTGCGGAATATCTAAAGGCACTGTGAATTATTTCGAAATATATTAAAATTAATAATTTTAATTACCCATGACTGTTATATTCTATTTTGCCATATCCATAAAAGTTGGGGGTCATGAAGAAAGCATGAAGTCTCTTAGGAAGAGTGTGTCTCTCTTGCTTTTTCTTTCCCGAACAGTCATTTACGTCAATTTTAAGAAATGTGGGGAAAAAGATTTATTATTTGCATTGCAAAATAAATTTTCTTGACGTTATGTTCTTAAATCACTTGATTTTGTTATCTGGCTCGCAAAGGTCGTACAATTCCATAAAATGTTATGTTCTGTCGTATACATCAAACGATTATCTCTTCTTGTATCATATCTTCCATTGTGTATTACCATCCATATTACAATAGCAATTCCTTTCCTATACGAAGCGCTTATTTATTTCATTTGAATGGCTTGTAAAATATGGAACGAATTTTGTGCCTTGCGCTGTACTTCGGATTGTAGTTCCATTCTTATGGCATCTGTAACCTTCCCAGGTTTCTCTGGGTCATCCAAGAGTTCTTTTCCGTTCCGGTCTTGCTTACAGAATTTGTTTTGGCTTTCTATCTTATTTCATTCTATACACATGTCCAAACCATTTTAGTGCATTATTTTCTATGGTTTTCATGAGTGGTGCAGTTTTGAGTTAATGTCTGATGGTAGAATTTCTTATTCTCTCTTCTTGTTTTGCTCACTATTTTACGCAGAAACTTCATTTCTGTTGCTGTTATTCTGCTTTGTGTCCTGATGTTACTGGGTATGCTTTCCATTCCGTATATAAAAGTTGGTATATATACGGAGTTGTATATTTGTAGCTTCATTTTAGTGATAACTTTCATGAGTGAAAAATTTTTACTCATTGGATAGAAGACCGAATTTGATTTCTTAACTCTGTTCTTTATTTCATCTTCATATCTTCAGTCTTCTGATATGATGGTACCCAAGTACTCACAGGCAGTTACTTGCTCCAATTGTTCGCCTATCCTGTTGACCCTCATTTCTTTTATTTCTTTACCTATACATATTATCTTGCTCTTACTTATATTTATCTTCATCTCCCTATCTTCCACTGCATGTCCCCATTTCTGAAGCATTTCCTGCAATTCTTCTGGGTTTCTGGCGATGAGTAATATATTATCTGCATATACCAACGACTGAATCTATACGGGTATCAAATTCCAGTTCCCCGCTGTACTTTTTTTGGTACGTCTCTTAGTCTGTTTAATTATTTGGTCCATAAATATAATAAATAATAGTGGACATAGGGTGTCTCCTTGTTTCACCCCTTTGTTGATTATAAATTTCCCACTATATTGACCGTCTAATCTCACAGTTGCATTGATGTTCTTATATATGCTTTTGATGACTTCTACCAGTTAACTTGGAACTTTTATTTCCTCAAGCGCTGACCATAGTTCTTTCCTAGATACTATATCAAAGGCTGATTTCAGATCTATAAAGGCGAAAGGTATTTGCCCTCTGCTCATCATTTTCTCTATCATGGTTCTTATAGTACATATATGATCCTGTATTTGTCTAAAAGGTTTAAATGCTCCATGTACCTCTTCTTAGTTCTCTTCTACTACCCTCCTCAATTAGTCTTCCACTATAGCTTCCTCTCTAAGCTCCTCTGAATAGACCTTACTCGTGTATGATGAAAGACAGATAACCCTATAATTCTCATATTTCACAGTACTTCCTTTTTTATATATAGGAACTATTATGTCTTCCTAATCCCGAGGTATTCTTCCCTCTTTACACACTTGTTGACATAAATGTGTTATCCATTCCTTTCCTGTCTTACCACTATACTTGATCATTTCTGGGGTTATTTCATCTGGGCCTGAGGCTTTCCCAATTTGGATTCTTTTCTGGGTTTCTTCCACTTCTCTCTCTGTTACTGAGATCTCTTCTTCTGCTCCTCCTCCATGGTGTCTCTCACTCACCAGATTTGAATTGCCTTTCTCCACATTCTCATTTCCCACTGGTGAACAAATATCGTTACTCTCCACGTTTCTAATATCTCAGTCTTCCCTGTTCTTAAGTTGTTATCCTGGTCCCTAATTCTTCTTACAATTTGCCTGTGTTTCTCTCTTAATCTATTAACTACTTACCCGAAAACTTTCTTATTTTGGTGATATTTTCCTTCCACTTCCGCTCCAAACTCTTCCCATGCCTCTTCCTCAGCTCTTTTAACTTCTGTTCTTGTTCTATTCTTGGCCTCCACATACTTTTCCCAATCTTCTTGTGATTTAGTTTTCACATACTTCATATTTCTTTTTAACCGACTTCTTCACATTCTCATTCCACCATCTGATTCTTTTAAATCTTGTATTAATGGTGTTCTTCCCGAATATTTCTGTTGCAGCGTCCAATATTCCTCTCTAAGCTCCTCTTAATTTTTATAACTCGAATTTTCATCACCACTAGCTTGTGTTCAGTGCTTAGTTCTGCACTTCTGTAAACTCGGATATCTCTTATAGCGTATCTAAAAAAAATTGTATATGTGAAGTAGTCTATCATGCTTCTTATGATCTTCTGATTTCTTCTTGTCTCGAAGGTAAATTGGTGTATTCTCTCGTGAGGGAACCAAGAGTTCCCTATCAGCTGCTGGTTGTAAATACGGCATTCCAACATCGTATCTCCATTTTCATTTCTAATACTTTTTGCTCCGTACTTCCCCATACTACCTTTCCCTTTCCTTATATCTAATCCTATTCGAGCATTCCAATCTCCCATTATAACTACTTGATCATTTGTTTCCTGTGCTTGTTCTATTATTCTCTGTAGTTCTGAGTAGAAACATTCCTTTTCTAATAGTCTTATCTTCTGGTGGTGCATATATTTCAACCAGTGCCACTCTTTCTTCCAATTGAACATCTACTTGTATGATTCTTGCGTTTATGGGTTTCCAGTTTACTATTCTCTTATTCATTTTACGGTTGACTATAATTCCCACTCCAGTTGCCGCTCTTTCTGTCCTTTCTACTCCACTGTATCTCAATATGTATCCTTTAGTAAATTCCATCTCTCTCTGACCCTTCTTCTTGACTTTACTAATTCCCAAGTTCAAGTCGCAACGATGAAAATGTTGAAGCTGTAGTGAGGTTATACCGCTGAATGGCGATAAAAATGATAGCAGATTCACTAAACTGAGCGTGAGAGATTTCAAAAAAGAAAACAGCTTCGTACTACAATCGCTCATTGTGGAGCAAAAAGAGCATCGGGTGTTTGCCTGAGAAGAGTTGGGTTTCATGGCAGCCGATGAAAGTTCGTGCTTCCAAATCAAAGACGAGAATATTGCTGATCACCTTTTTCGACAGTCGGGGTATCATTCATAGAGAGTTTCTTCGTAACCGTTCTACTGTTACTGGAACATTCGTTTTGGATCGACTTTTGGAGCGAATGCGGCGTGTGAGGCTAAAATTGTTGGACAGTAACTAGTGGTGGTTGTTGCACGACCCCCCAGGGGACTTACATCTAGTAAGTACGTGTTTGGCGAACACGGGGCCCCGAGCTGAGTCTGGCATTACTTCCACTTACTTGTGCCATGCTCCTTCCTTTCTCTTTTCTGACCT
>NNCF01125932.1:1255759-1302612 GCA_002313205.1 Laupala kohalensis
AAAAAAAAAAAAAAAAATGTTGCACGAAATTGCACCGACTCACAAGTCCATTATTGTAAGAGAGTTTTTGACGAAACGACAAGTTTTCAGCATCATCTACCCTGCGACCTCACCTGATCTGTGCCCTTAGATTATTTTTGTTTCCTAAACTCAATTGAGGTAGCGATTCACTTCAGTAGAGGCGATTGAAGCGGCGGTGACAACGCAACTGTACAATATTCTAGTGCAGGCGTTCCACAAGGCGATGATGGAGCTGAAGATTCGTGCTAGGTGCTGTATCGAATTGGGGGAGACTATGTAGAAACCCGATAATAAATAGAAGTAATTTCATTGCGTTGTTTGATCTGTGCGTGTCCAGTCCTGGAACGTTTTGAATACACTGTGTAAATCATACTGTGCAATTTAATTGGCTTTAATATACTAATTATTATGATGTTTTGTACACAAATTATATTTTTTTATCATTTTAAATAGACAAATTATTATATATTACCACAGTTACCACAGTGAATACAGTAATTCACCGATAGCGGTTGTATAGTGGCAGCGTCTTCACTTCCATGATCCCGCTGAGCGGTAGAGCAGGGGTTCAAACTCTGCTCGGCCGAATTAGGTGAGGTTTTCAGCGAGAGTTTCCCTCACATACTCCAGACAAATATCGGTTCGGTACCGAAAGTTCCCTAACGACCCATCTCTCCATCCCAATTCCTTTACCCAAGTCCGACGGTTAGGTGGAACAGCAGTAGACCTCATGGCCTAAACCTCGCCAAGGCATAAAATAAATAAATAACATAATTTGTCTAATATAAGTAAAATTATATAATTTTGTTGTATTTTTTCACAATTTATTTATTATTACAAATTTATTAGCATTTCATTGTTTTATCGCAGGGTGAATGTTTATCATGTGGCGAGAGTTTCCAGAAATGCGCCGTGATGGGATACGATGCTGATTTGTACCACGAGGGGAATACATTTGAAACCTCTAGGGTGTACGTAACAACAACGAATGAAAGCCCATTCTGTGGTAAGACAAAAATTACAATTCGAAAAATTCTTAACGAGTTCTTGAAATAAGTTGAACATTACACAATTTTAAATCCATACGAAAATGTTTATTACGGATATTTATAATTTGTAGTACCTTTAATGTAATATGTCATAATCGATTTAATTTTATTTAAATTCAGATCCGTTCATTTTGTGTGAATGCGAATATGATTTTGGGGAATTTAATATTTTTTCTGAAGGGTTACATGCTTCTCTTTCGCGCAGAGTATACTTACGTGGTGACACTTGAGCTGGGGAACAGCAGCCAGCCTATACCGGACGGCATCCTCACGTTATCGCTAACTGGCGCAGAAAAATATGTCACAGACATGATACTCACTGAAGGCATCGATAAGTGAGTACCTTAAACCAATTCTATAGTACATCCAGGTGCGTCCACACTACTCTGCGGCCGCCGGATCTGTGCTCACGTCCTTGACCACAAGACCTTGAAAAAGAGGGTAGCAGAGTTACCTTTTCCAAGAGCACTGTTTTATGATAGGAATGTAAATTCAAATTATCCTGGATTGTGTTTGTGTTCGTTCATAGACCCTGACATGTGTTCGTTTATACTTAAGCTCCTTTGACTCGTGCTGGTTTATACTTCAAAACACCGCTATTTCCAAACCATTACAAAAAAAATATGACTAGTCGTAACGACATTTCTGTCGCAGCGGCCGTTAAGTTGTTGTAGATAACGCAAAGATGCTTATATGCGCTTTGTCTTACACCGTCGCTAACGCCCTTGATGGATCGACACCCTGTGAATTCATAAGGTCGTATTACCTTTCCGACTTGCCTTGTGACATATCACACCATCCACATTACTCGGGAGCATTATTAGTGTCTCGAGCACACATGTACGTATGATTAGTGTGAATGCACCATGCGACGTTCTCGAATCATTGTATTTACATGACGTGTTGAAAACGCTGTTATATTTTTTTAAATTAAATGTCTACGCAAAGGATTTTGGATAAGAGTTTATACTGCACAAATTTTTAATTTTGCCTATGATAAAATTACCAATCTAGAAGTAGTTTCAAAAATTCTGCCAGTCCTCTCGCATATAAAATTCATAATTTTGTCTCTATTTTTTCTTGAAACTCGACTTGTCACTATGGTGTAGTTCCATAAGAAAACAGAACTAGTTTTTGCCATTTTTACCAGAACTAGTTTTGAGCGTTTTCAATATGATACATACTATTTCTAGCAAAATATAATCGTCCAACACTGTTTTGTCCCATCAATAAGAATGAAACTTTTTGACCTTGAAGCCAATTCATTTTTTTATTTAATACGGTTAAAATATTGTTTCCGTATGAAAGGCATGAGGAAAAATGGCAATTATCCGCTTTGTAGTGTTTTTATGTTCGGATTAGTAGAGAAGTATTCATCTCGGGTATAGCTTTTACCTATCTATCACTTATCCGTCAAATAGTCAAGGATTCTGTAGTTAATAAAACACAAGTTATATTTATTGCGTTCCTTGTTTCTTGTATTTAAAGTAGCAATGGAATATTGTCCTCATGCGAGATCACTTTGCATCAGGTATATTTTTCACTTCATGAAGATATGAACATTTTCAACTCGTTGTGAGGATATAACGTTTACTCCACTTTTTATTTTTCTGTGGAATCCTGGTAATCTCTGACCGCACAAAGGTATTGGGCAAAAGCATTTGACGTCCGATCATTTATCAACATATCCGGGAAAGGACTAGCACCATGGATGACCTTGGGCAATTACAGTTTGTCGGTTCAGACGATGTGAGATATTATAAATTTCTGACCCACCGTGGGAACAATACTCAAAAATATTAATGAACTTAAAGTAGAGAAGATAAATGTAACGGAAGTTAATAAAAGTGTGAATGGTTTTATAAATTAACTTAAAAGTTAAAAAGTTAAACAAAATGTTAACTTCGTTATTTAAGGATTAACAGATTAACGCGTTGTGCCCAGCAATATTAAAATACTGTTATTAATATTCAGTTTCAGTTCATAAAAATCGTGAAATAAAAATGAATAAGTATTCAAATAATGAAAATGTATGAGACAAATGAAAATTTTCCGTCAATTCGTACATTAGAAACACTGAACTGCGAGAATCAGTCGATTTTGTTAATGTCATTATAACTCTAGAAATTTTATCAGCCTTCAGTAGACGAAATTTTATTATTTTCGATAATGCTTAGTACTAGTACTGTCCTTCAAAACGCATCACTCACATCATATGCAATCACATGGAAAACAATATTTATAGGGAAATTGAAACTCTCATTAACTTCTTTTAGTAATATCAGTAAATTCTTTATTAAAGGAACAATAGTGTATTACAAAGCTTTTAACCGTGGATTTGAAGAGATTCAATTTACTTATATCTTTTATATTTTTGGGAAGGGAATTATACAAAATTATTTCTAAACGATATGGACTTTTATGGCAACGCCAGAACGATGAATATTAGCCTTATAAGGAGTGTTGTGTTCATGAAGTAGACTGTTTCTTCTAAAACGGAGGAGGGCTTTACAGTTTACTGTTAGTTGGAATGTATAGCACTATTTCCTGAGTTTTGAATACAGATTCTCAACGTGATAATTCCATTTGAGGTTGACCTGAATACGGAGCCTTAAAAGATGACCTAAAAGAAAACTAAAATATGTTTAGATTAAAGGAACAATTGGGAGATGAGAGATATTTGCTTCTCCTTGTTCTGTTGTCAACAGGCGCTTCGCCCAACGAATCACCATGCTTGTATCCAGTGCCATATGTACGTAGTCATTCTGTACACGCCTGTAAAATTTGTGATGATCTTATTTTCCATGAGAAGAAACTTAACTGCTCTTTGCTTGCAACGCATTTCAGTTGCACACGCGATTTTTAAGAATGCAGGAATACCGATAGCATTGCCGTCTATCAAGTTTATATATGAGATGCCGCGGGAATATTTAAGGATGTCCCAAAACAAATTCCAATTTTTTAAAACCATAATTGACTGAGAAAAAATGTTGCATTACTTATTGAACACCCCTCGTAAACGTATATAGGCTACAAATATTGTAATGATAGTAGACGAGAATATGGTCAATATTGAACCTATATACTTTTCACTCAGGATGATATAGACTATAACAAATAATATTATATACAAAAGCAAATAAAATGAACTGTATACTTACAAAAAACTATACAAAAGCAAATAAGACAAAGGTAAAAATATTTTTTCAAAACAAGATTTATATAAAAAGTACTTAACTAAAAAGTAATAAATAATGTTCAGTAGAATAAAGAATCCGAAGAGTTGATAAAAAAACGAAAAGAAAATCAGTAAGTTTTAAAAACTTGAGACGTCAAGCGTCAGATTTACAAATACTTCTTTAAATTTTCTGAAAAAAAAACGGCCCAAGCTTCTCTTTTTGATCAACTTATCTTATAATTTTCCTTAATTTTAATTTTTACTAAACATTATTCATTACTTTTCAATTCAGTACTTTATATACCAACTCATGTTAAAAAAGTTTTCTACGCTGTTATTAGCACAAACACTACCACCTACTATCCTACCAGTGGCTATTATTTTTCAGGTCACCCTCTCCAACCTCATGCCTAAGGGTACCAAGATTGTTTTATCCCCACTGTACTTATTCAGATAGTCAATCATCTGTGTACCAAGTTTGGTTGAATTTACTCCAGGCATTCTAGAGTTATGGTGAGGTATGCACTCATACATACATACACCCTTTTCACCCTATTTAGAGGTAGAATTTCGTACAGTGATACTAAATGTATTGTCGTGCATACCACACATATCCGTAAAATTTTAACTCGATCAGAAAATTTGAAGTGGTCGAAATTTCAATTATCCGTTTTAAAATGTAAACACATACATACCTCTATTTCTATTGACATGACTGTAAAATTTCAGCTCGATCTGTAACTCGGAGGTGATCGAAATATTAATTACCAATTTTGAAACGGAAGTACATCATAAATACGAACGTAGTTAGTTAAATAAGAGTTACTAATAAAAAAATTCAAATTTGCTTCCTAAATACATTAGATACCAACTGATACATTGATGGTAATTCCTATTTTCTGACTCATTTTCAATGAAAAGGATCGCCAGTCCGTTTAGTCGCTCTTCTGTTGTAGTTGATCTCAGATTTTTTTATCAGCGTGAGTTCGCTGAAACCTCTTTGAGTGCAGGCTACATGATTCAAAGTAATGTAATTGTCATTTCGGGCTATATGTTTTAACAATTACAAAGTGTTTATGAATATATACTTCTCGATAATTAATCCCACATGGAGTAACTCATCCTACTCATGACCGTTGATGTCAGAAACACCATTGCTTGTGAGGTGAGCTTGGAGCTACTTGCAATTTTGTTAATTCTTTTCTTTTTCAAGGAGACAGGAAATATTAACAAATTTCCATTCCATGAAACGAGAAGATTTTAATGTTTATTCATCGATGCAACTATAGAAGATCTATGGTGACTATTGTGTCAACTAAGATAATTAATGACTTCTCTCATTAAATATTCCATGGGAGAGGTCTGAGATGCATCATAACTTTTATTGGAAAACCGGTTTTTTTCTGAAGACGTTTTTTCTTCAAAATCTGGTTTCGTTTATACATCTTGCGCGATTTGTTTTGCTTTTATCACTAAAACTTTTAATCTCTTTACTCAGCAGATTTGTAAATAATACAGTCATTTAAATTGAACCTATGCTAGAGGGGTAACTGCAATTTTATTTTTGAGGGGTTTTGGTCACTAAATTCACTGCATATTGTAATAAAAGCATGGGGTAATGAGAAATAAATCGTTTAATTAATGTATACATTTACCTAGCCGATTCGGCAAGCGTTCTCAGATATACATGATGTCCTCCTAATTTAATGAGATAATATTTGGGATAGGGTTTGGCCCATTATCTACGTGGGATATGCATTAATCTATCGTAAAAGAAACCACAGCATTAATCTATCGTAAAAGAAACCACAGCATTAATCTATCGTAAAAGAAACCACATTAGTCTAATTATTTTACTCTTCATACAAATACAATATAACACTGCAAACTTTCCCACTTTCACTCCCCCCCCCAAAGAAAATACGTGCACTAACTACCACAAAACATTTTACAATTTCACTTCAATGATCACTTTGTAAATATTGATTTTTGAAGATTGCTCAGATTTATGATCTTTTTACCAAAGTTCATCGTCTTGGCGAAATCACTGTTCGTAATTAAATTTCCTTCAATTATAAGTTTACCACTAGGAATAATTCAATTAGCCACTGGTGTCTTTGGCTCTCAATCAATTTGCTTGCACGTAAGGAAGCGAACAGGGTGCCGTGATTGGCCCGTCAAAAATTACCTTTGACAATGATGGTTACATACAGCACCAAACCGCCATGGGATGTCGTTGCCCTCCTCGGAAGGTGTAGACCCCAGTACCACGTCTTGTCGCGTCGGCCTAGCCCGTACCAACGCTTGCCCCGAAATGAGCTGTGGTACCTACCAGCTCAATCCCTCCATCGAATGGTGGACGTCGATTAAAACCATTCGAAAGCCCCACTTAATGATGAAGGAGCTGCATCACCTGCTCTCTTAAAATTCGATTTGGCCGCTCACCATAAGATCTGATTGTTCGTTCGTCAATTGTTCACTGAGTGTCTTTTTAATAAAATATTTCAAATTAGAATATTCTCCAACTAATATTCTTAATGCTCGTAATGAACGATATTGATAATAACAACTTCGGAATAAACTCGAATCTCAATGTACGAACTGCGAACGAACTCGAAATTAGAAATGGTAATCATCTCGGACTGATAGTCAGAAAAATGTTCGTGACGACTTCTCAAAGCAATATCGTACTAATGATCACGAAGTGAAGTCAAGTGATCTGATGATATTGATTCCGAAATGTTGTCGGAATAAAATCTCGAAGTGCTCGAAGTTCTAATTCCGAAGTGATATCACAATGCTCTAAGTGATCTGCTCACGTAAATGATGCTCTCGAAATAATAATCACGGAGCATCTCTGCTCTATCTTAAATAACAATATCCCTTCTCCTCTGTCAAAATTAAGCAAGCTAGCTCCACCCAGCTGTACACCCCTTCTAGCCAATTCCTATTAATTTTTCAGTCACGTGGTTTTTCTACAATTGGTCCAACTTTCTATGACGTGATTTTATCTTTCGACCAGTAACATAGCTTGTTTTTACTACCACTACTTTGCCTCCTAACTCGGTGTTTTTCCAGAACTGACACCAAATTGACAATCCAGAGATCTGAGACGTACTTCTTTTACAAAGCTCTGTTCATTCCCCTCTCCAGATAAAATCAGTTTCTCTGTCCTCTGAAACATAGCACTTAACTTGACGTGTCTGCTAACCGTCGTTGTCACCTTCTTTATTGACGAACTCGCAATCCCCTGCGCAGTTACCTCTCTTCCCTATTTCTCTGTCCACTATCACTAATCTTTTAGTGTATGAACACGTGTTACCTTCCACAATGGCTACCCTTCGTTCTCCTCCGTCCCTTTTCTTAAGTTTTCAAAACTTAAACCCGTGTCGTTCAACAGCTTACTAATTGGAATCTCCTTCTGACGAAGGGTTCTCCGAACAGATCTTCATTCATTTCTTTTACAAAACTCACCCCCTAGTACTTTTCCTAGGATTTGTCACCACCTCACAATTGCTTATTTTTTCCCTCCTTTCCTCAATGTCTGGACGCACATTTCTAACCATTACTGTCCTTCTATCATAATTTCATTTTAAAACTTGCCAGATCATTTTTTTCATAATTGCTAAAACGTGTTTCGAGACGCAACGACCAGATGTTTGTATGACCCACTAGGCAGCGCCTAAACGCGCACCCAAGTGGAGGCAGTCTCCCCATTCCACTCTCCTTTGTGCATGTCGATAGAAAACAGACCCTTCAAAGAACTCGTAGAAACATGCATTCCTTGTGCGAGGGTTCAATATTGACAAGTATTTTATTTTTGTACTTGGATGTACTCGCGAATACTAGATTTCTTCCATTATTTATAAAAATAGTAATAAATAATTATTTATAACAATATAAAATATGTTTCCATGTTATTAGGCATATAAGTAATATGAATTCTTCCATGAGGTCAAGTAGTGACTGGATCACAAAACAATATATATATATTTTTTTTTTGTGTGGGGCTTTAGGGCTCGTCAACATCGAAGGTCATTAGAGCCCAAAATCAATATATTTAGTGGGCAATTAACATGAGCGATTATTTTGGTTATAAACACGAACGCTATGTTCTCCAACCAAACTAAAATAAGGTCTACCAGTAAGGTTGTTAAAAATGTTTAATTTTGTTTTTTTTAATGGTAGAAGTTACCATTTTTCGTTTATATTTTATACAAATTGCATTTACGTAATTATTAGAATAAAACCTGTTGATTAAATTTAATATTTCTCTTTTCTAAATTTTCCCTTAGTTAGGCCTTATTACCCGCAAGTACCATATTTTTTCGGATATACTGGACTCAGAAAGATGTTCTATTTTTTCCACATTTGCAGCGCCCTGCTGCCTTCGGTGTCCCGGTCACCCCACCCTCGTGACGGTTCTGGCCAACGTGTAGTCTAAAATTAATGTAATGGTTTTAATTCGTATTCAGTTTCTTAAAAATTAGTTTTCCCTTCTCCAGTAAATATATGATGGCATTACGTTTAAGCAAATGCATCTTCTATAATTAGTCTAAAAGATTTTATACATTTTATGTATTGATAGTTCTCCTAAATCAGTTCTTGATTTATTTTATCAAAATTTCGAAATTATTTAAAGCCACAAAATGTATCGTTATATGTAGCGATTTCAACATTGATTGCCAGAGTACATCCGATTCTGCACATTCACCCGTAAATCGATTCAAGAATCTTTTCGACTTTTTCAATCCTATACCTACGATAAACAGTCCCCACTCGCCTCTGCAGTTCATCTCAAACATCGCTAGATCAGATTATAATCAACAGTGAAATAAGTCGCAACAGTGAAATACAGCGATCACCTTGCTCAAGTATTCACTATTAAAAATAAACTAAAATCACATGAAACCCTTTAAAAGTTTTCTAGACAGTTCAACGTTATTAATATTTCCATATTTATAAATTATTTGCTTGAGGAAACTTGGAAAGATGTTTATAATTGCCTAAATACCGACGATAAATGAAATTTATTTATTATAACATTCCCAAAACATTATAACTATAGCTTTACCATAAAACGCAAGTTAGTTAACACAAAGAAATACGATAGATGGATCTCTCAAAGAATAAATATTTCTTCCAAAAACAAACGCCGTTCATATTATCTTTGAATACTATAACCAACCACTCGAATTCCATGATTTTTTTCGTAAATATAAGGCTTTTCTCCGAAAAGTTGAAAAGTTGTCTATGCAGCTAAAGTTATGGAAAATGACAGATAGATGCTAAAATCGAACACCCTAACAAAAACCATGTGGAATATTTAACAGCAATAGATTTTAATAGGAGCATTAAAATAGCTTAATCATCCAAACGGAACCAATATTAATTAAGATCAAATACCATAAATTTTTAGCAAATCATTTATTGCTAAAAAGTAGATTAAAACTGTGTGACCACGTGGAAGACAATAAGATACTTTACTCTACGGAAACAAACAAGGAACCATTACAATAATCCTACACATTATATCTGCTGTTATCATAGTCTTTTCAATTCTAAATAAATTTTATTGTTATTTATGCACATTATAAAGAAAGTAACAAAAACGTTTATTATTATGTTTCACAATACTGCAGTTATTCAATAAAATACATAAAATTCAAAGTCTTCTAATTGATAAACAAATGTTTCTATGAACTTAATGCTAGAAGTCGTATGAGGAAAGTTGTAGGAATTCTAACAGACCATAATATCCTTCGGAGACTTTTACATTTCATGGGGATCAGTTAGGATCCAATGTGTAGGAAATGTGGCTTGGAGGAGGAGATTTCCACGCATGTACACTGTGCGAAGGTTTTGCCGTAAATTAGATAACGTTACCTAGGTTTATTTTTCCCGAACCTATAGGATATCAGGAAGGTTAAGATCCACTCCTTGGTGTCCATCAGCGAGGCCCTGGGATTGGAGTAAACCTAACTGTACTAAGGGCCTTTTAGGTCTGTCATAAGTCGGTCCCAAACTATAATCTATCTATCCGAACTTAATTCTCTTACTATGTACGTAAAACTTTAACACGTGGTACGACAAATTATTCCTTGTAATTTTTCAGTCTCAAGAGCATTGCCTCAATATCGTGAAAAGAGGCGCGAGAAAAGGCACATAATGGCAGCACTAATCAGAAGTGACAGCAGGCACAACTGTTACTTCCGTTACTCTTCTTATAGGTACTCTATTGAGGAGTTCGGAGAGACAAGACGGCGGCTCGCGTAAGAGCTGGTGGTTAGTTGACCGTAAGGTCGCTAGTTCATGATAGAGCAGGCACGAGGGTTTAGAGTTACACTTGATGTCGTCAACTGGAGCCTCGTGGCTCTGCAGAGGGATGGTTATGGAGAGCAGAGAAGGCGTTCAAACCGAATCAGTAGATCTACCGGTTGCTTATTTCTTTGTGCATCTGATTGTGTAGCTCTATACCAGTCAGTCATTAGTTCCAGTTATATCAACGTGTGATTATTATTATTCAAATTATTATTATTAATCTAATCAATTCCCCCGAGAATCCGTTACGCTCTCTAATAGTACCGGAATATATAGGAATACCGGAAGGGATAAGGACTGCGTTTACGAGGTCTCCCATACATGTGGCCCCATATCTTAATGTTCTTCGACATATATATTATTGATTACTTAACAGTATATAATTTGACGAGCCCTAAAGCGCCACAAAAAACAGTATATAATAGGTTTATAAAGCAGAAATAATTCTCTTTTGGGAACAATGCAAGAAGAGCACGACGCATTCCGTAATCGATGACTGGGATCAAGGGATCAATCGGTCAGAATTATATTAGAGCATAAGTTTCGAGTAATTTATATCATTGTATAGATTAACTCTGGATTTCACTCTTCTTTCTGCCAAATTTAATCTCGAATAGTGCAATAGATAAGACGATAACCACCATCTCACTAGAGGAGTGTGAAGCTTACCTTTTCATATAATTGGTCGGATAATTTTAACGTTATAGATGTGATACATAATTTTCTCTTGAGCGTTGCACTTGTCTTTGATACATTCGAAGTCTACAACTTGGAGACGTCACTTGTACGATTACATTTACATCTATAAAATAAATTATTTATAGTAAAGAACAAAGTAATGTACTTACTTTTTCACTTTGGTTCTTTGTAGCTTTACAGAGAAGGTGGAGGAAACAGATGAACTGATTAAGGAAACATCACGTGACCTTCAAGGATCACAAAATTCGGTGAAACACAAACAATCATTGAAATCACAAACGCCGCAGGAGGAAAAAACGGAAAGGGAGCATTCTCCTCACGATTCAGAGTCTGGAGAATCACTCAATTCGCTCGAAATAGAATCTTTGGAGCAATCACACAGCTTCCATGATTCAGAGACGACACAAGAATCATCCAAATCGTCATCTCAACAATCTCAGTCCTATGAAAAGACAACCTTAGAGTCATTGTCTGAAGAACATGAAAGTACGATGAATGAACAAACCTCTGCTGAATCGCATAAGCGCTTCCTGAAAAAGCCTGTGCAGAAAGTAGTGACGGCGATAAAGCAATTGTCAGCGTCTTCCTGGCTACCAAATCCTGAATTGGTGCCTGGTACCGCCGTAACTTTTCTCGGCAAGCATAGGTCGTGGATTGGTCAGCAGCCTTTAACGAGAGCGGAGTTGCATTGGAGAGTGAGACGACGATGGCCAGCCTTGCCTTGCGAGTGGTTGTGTGGGCCGAGTCTTCGCGTTGTCGCGCTGCACGTCACTAGCTACGGAGAAGATCCCAAGCAGTGAGTATTATCGCATTGAATTATAGTTGCGCAATAATTCAATATTTTCCGTAACGAAGTGAAATTGGCACATTACGGTGCACGTAGCGAAAGAATAGTAATAAGGGAGAAGCCTAAAGACCACGTGAAAGTCAATGAGCCAATTGCAGGATTGCCGACTCTTCTTCTCTTCTGGGCGTTTCACTTGCATCAGCTTCAGTCGCTTCAAAGAACCGGAACTAATTGGTATGTCGGACATAGGGCCTAACTTTTGCCTGTAATGAGACTGACTTAAGTTAGCTTTTCCACCGGATATAACAACCTTTGTCTGTGTGTCACGGCATACCGTCTGGAATGCGTGGAACTATACTAGACAAAAAATATAAATCACTCCACAGTAGACGTATGACAACGCTGGACTCGATTGGTTATATCACGCTACTATTCTTTCGCTGAGCGTGCTATGGGTAATGTCCAGCAATAAAACATATTTAATAGCTTCATTTTAACGAAGGAAACATACGGTATAATACTGTAAACAGATGCTCTGTACAGTATATTAACCCATTCGCACGAAAAGGTATGAAGACGCTTCGCTTGCGGCACGATTATACAGTGGTGGGGCTAGTTGTTAATAATAATAATAATAATAATAATAATAATAATAATAATAATAAATTTATTGTCAAAAAACAGTACAAACAGCGTATGACCACTTGGAGGACAATAAACTAATTTACTCTCCTGAAGCAAGCAAGGGACAGAATCAATTCATTACAGAGTCACTTAGGTGAAAGTGTGGTCATAATAACCTACACCTCCCTCATCTCTCATGAAGAAGTATGTTTGTTTTCGATTTGTGAATGGGTTTATGTTTTATTGCTTTATGATATATTTCGTGATGATGATAGAGAATTAGATAGAAATAAGATGAATGTCTTATTCAGATAATATTGTTTGTCTCGTATGTCACAGGCCAGTTACCACTCACCTCTGTCCTTCGAATGGTGCGCCATCAGTGGAAATAAAATCTTCGAAGGAAACATACAAGGCCTGCTTCTCAGCGAAGTCTTGTGGTAATGTCAAAAGGACTTCTTCTGGGCAGACTAAGAGTATGAAGATTCCCCTTCTGCCACAGTCACGACACTCGGGTCTGAGTTCTTTCTCCAAAGTAAAGCCTCATGAGCATATGGCTCCCAAGTCTACCACTTCACTGACTCCAAATGTAAAAAGAGAACCAAATTTACATCAAAAACCATTGTCACATCAAGACTCTTATTTGCGTCAGCTGTCACCGGGTCAGTTTTTTTTGTTACTCCAACCAACAATAATATACATTCCAC
The DNA here is from genome assembly GCA_002313205.1 of Laupala kohalensis. Lineage (NCBI taxonomy): Eukaryota > Metazoa > Arthropoda > Insecta > Orthoptera > Trigonidiidae > Laupala > Laupala kohalensis. Next base: position 1,269,146 of record NNCF01125932.1, read on the forward strand.
TCTTTAATTCGCGCACTCCTCAAAGTCGTCTCCTACCTCACCTTCCTCCATTACTTACCCCAGTCACTGATCCAGTCACTGATCCAGTCACTGATCCAGTCACTGATCCAGTCACTGATCCAGTCACTGATCCAGTCACTGATCCAGTCACTGATCCAGTCACTGATCCAGTCACTGATCCAGTCACTGATCCAGTCACTGATCCAGTCACTGATCCAGTCACTGATCCAGTCACTGATCCAGTCACTGATCCAGTCACTGATCCAGTCACTGATCCAGTCACTGATCCAGTCACTGATCCAGTCACTGATCCAGTCACTGATCCAGTCACTGATCCAGTCACTGATCCAGTCACTGATCCAGTCACTGATCCAGTCACTGATCCAGTCACTGATCCAGTCACTGATCCAGTCACTGATCCAGTCACTGATCCGTCTATTCCTCTTCAGAAACCATATATCTCAAATCAAATGTCATCTATCCCACCTGTCATACATAAACAGAAATTTTCCCCACAAAAATATAAAAACCCTGATGACTTTGGATCATTCTATAGTCAGTTTATGTCTGACCAGCCATATGAACCGCAATATGACTTTAAAGTGCAGTATAACTATGATAACAATCAATGGGACCCGTATTCTGAAAATCCGTATATATGGCAAAACTCAAAAAGCCTAGATTAATTCATTTACCAGGGAAAAAAACAAGAGCTCCCAAATCATGGAAAATCCTCCAAAATTATAACACTTCACAAAATGAACAATTCCAGGATCATGGAATACATGGTTAAGACAACTTCACTGGAAAAGACTTTTGTTCTAAGTTTTCTGCAAATGATGTAAAAAAAACGAGAGAGAATTTTATTTTTGGAGTTATACCCTTTTGGTTTTATACTCGTCGGGAAAGAGAGTATAACAAAATAATTTTATGCTCCCTAAACTAGGCGGTTAGATCCCTCAAAATAACGGGTTAAATTAATGAAATTCCGCCATACAACTTCAAGTGTTGGAAATAAAATTGTTATTGTCAATCAAAACTATTCAATCAGTAACAATATAGATAGCCTGGTGTGAGGCATTAAGTTCGTCAATAAAATCGACTTTAAGTTATTACATTTTGTTGAAAGAACTGAGTGACAGGAAAAAGAGAAATCAACATATTATTTGAAACCGAAATATTTTTCTCGGTGATAGAATGTTCTCCAAATAACATTAAAAAATTCTCGCTAAACTATTTCTTCCATGACAATGGAAATAGTTATAAAATAACAATAGTGAACTGATAAGGAAACTTCAATCATGATATGAAAAAAATCTTTCTTAAGCTAGAGAACAGTAATGGTTTTAAAACTTTTTTTACTAGCTGGATGTTCAGCCATGACATCACATCCTCGACGGACGGGAGGCACAATCAGACGCGATTTGGCTTTCATAATCCAGAACCCTTGTGCCATTCAAAGACAATTTTCTCAATATGATGCGAGTTTTGAAGTACGAGTTTTAAGCAAGCAGTAATCACGTAATCCTAATGGTTTTGAACTTAAGAGCGTCCATTCCTGTTTGAGACTTTTATCCGACTTTGGACTGCACTACACCGGTGACTGTCGCAACATCATTTCTGTCGCGTGGCTATTTGTAGCAATGGAACCGTGGACCAGCGAATAAGGATGGAAGAAGACACAACAGACTGTCGTTGTTCCAGTCAAACAATTGTACAGTACAAATGTCGAACCGGACGCTGAGTTCAATGGCGCGCGCACATCGACAATAAAATTTGTTGCTGCGAGAGAATTGTCTTAAGAGAAAGTTGCCGGTGCCCGGTAGCCCTTATTCATCATATACTTGCATATTTCTACAATATATAACAGATTTCAAGATTGTTTACGTACCATTCCTTATATTAATTCAATTATGTAACAAATTAATAATATAAATAATAAAATATAAATATGGAATAATGACAAATTTGCGGTTACGACAGATTAAAGTGAATTGATCAGAAAGTAATAATATATTTTTTGATTTAATATATGTCGAACCTCAGTCAATTTCTCGTACATGTTTTCAAAATCAAAAACTGTCTTCCTCATTAAAAACGAAATATAGTCAAGTTTTGTTAGTGTAATAATCAATTCCAATGTGAAAACTAATTGAAGAAAACAATTGTATTACATTATAAAACTTATTAATGTTAATTATATAAGTTAATTGTTAATTATATAAGTTAATTGTTAATTATATAAGTTAATTGTATAATAAATGTTTTTATTTCTGCTATCCGCTGAAAATATGATCTATGATTCTCATACTTATTGACCCAGTAGCATCGTCGCTGTATCAAAAAAAAATTTAGCTTGACCATGCGCATGCTCAAGCACAGTTCCACAATTTAGAGCTCATAATGCATTAAGTTTTCATTTCGCAAAGCATTACTCTCAATTTGAGTAAAAAAATTATTGTAAATTTTATCCACATAAACAATAAAAAATTTACTCCAAAAAACCAAGACACTATATATTTCTTATCGATATTAACGAAGGATTTAGAAAACAGTAGTAAAGGTGACATTTCTAAATCTTGTGGGGATACTCAATGAAGTATAAATTAAAATAAAAAAATTTGAATACAAGCTTTGTGAAAGGTTTATTAATCTTACTGTGAACATATTTTTAGAGATTTTATTGGAGATCTGTAAGGGAAAAAATGAAAATTGTTTAAGTTACATTATAAAGATTCATGTCACTAATGTAAGTTTATAGCAAGAAATTAGAAAAGGATGGTACAAATGCATAATTAGAATATAGTTCGTTAATATATTGCAATATTATACGATTGCTTCCTTGTAAAACGTACTGCTGCATTTAAAAATTAAATATTACTCTGTTTAATTTATGATTTGTATCATAGCTTGTCAATGTCAGTTTCAAATCTTTACATCTAGACTAAGAAGAAAAACTTAGAGGTATACTGTCTTCAACTAAGCATAATTTTTATATTTTGAAATGTATAATCGTAAAATTAAGGGTGAGGATGCTCCCATGTGTTTTCTAGACAATCCCTAGTCAGGAGGTTTCTTCGCGCTGAAACACCCTGTAACATCACACCTCAAGCCCTGATGCGATGTTAGTGTTTTTGGTAGAAGCGGGGTCCTCATGAATACCACAATCCCTATGGTAGTTTTCGTCACTGCCACCAGCCCAGTTTCCTAGGCAATCAAACACACGTGTACTAACAATAAATAATGATTTAATACATATTAACTAGAAATCTGAATTTACAAACGGAGACAAACTCCCAAAATCATTAATACATTTGGTGAACTGTTATTACACAAGTAATGCTATCGGAAAGCATTAATTACACTTGGAAAAATTTAGTTGAAGACAACTAAATAGTAAAAACCCTCAGGTTATATGAACCTTCAAAATTATAAGTTGTTTTCCCCAACAACTAACTGATACAAGTTACGACACTCGCAAGTAGTAATGACTTCATTAAGACTACCGCAGCAGCCTAACGAACATCTGGTCTCCCCGACCTAGACTAGCCCAGTCACATCTCAGTGCAGGCGAACTCTACTCCCACGTAAAGTCTCTGAGGATCTTCACGCTCGCAAGCACCTTTTTCAGAGTATCTCATTGTTCTTCAGTCACATCCGTCTTAAAATTCTGCTTTTCTGAGGTACACCGAAATTCCAGTGGACCTCGCATAGGTCAGCGCCGTAGGCCACATTTTCCGAAATCAATTGTACCTTCCTTAGAAGTGAAAGGTATATGTTCAAACAATACCTCAATAACTGAAGAGACTTAGGGTGGGTCCCAAGTTCGTCGCATTTCCGTCTTAGCGCCGACCGGCCACTTTCTGTAATCTTCTAAACAATATCCGGCTTATGAAATGCAAAGAAATATCAATATTTCACAAATTGATGGAATGTCTTGGCGCCGACGTTACAACCCTTTGAGTGAGGAGCAAAGAAAACGTCCCGGAAATGTAATCATAAATATCACATTCTAGATGTCCGAAAACACGTTGACAAAATGTATTTCAATAGGTGTTGTCAGTCGTATGCAGTACACTCGTATGAAGAAAAAATTTGTCGCACCATCCAGGATCCGACATAGAGGTAAATGTGCCCTAGATTGATAATTTTGACTCTCCTTCCCCCACTTCCTAACCGAATTTTATGATATTGTTTTATCCACCTCGTCTTCACCGGTCTTGTGTGACTGTTTCAAAAGATATGTTTCACTCTATTACTTTTCTAACAAAAAAAAACAAACAATTTTGCAAAACCTTTCGGACACTATATGGCAGTGCCAAGTAAAGATATTTTTTCCTAGGTTCAAAATTTATTGAAAATACTTATATCCCATAAAATCAATTTTGTCACTGTTATCATTATTATTCCAGACCCTTAAATATATAATAATGTAGCCAAATTTGATGCTTCCTCCAGACATTATGTTACAATATGAAACAAGTAATATATTAACTCCAGTGAAAATCTTCTAAGAATTAAATATTTATAACGAAGTCCGTGTTTCGGAATACATACAGAAAGAAATCTCAGAGTTTGAAAGTTTTAAATCAAGTCCAATCACAATCAAATATAAAATAACACAACGTCCTCGCTCATCGAAATATTTCTTTTATGTGCCAAAATAATAAAGTTTCAAAATAATAAAAAGGTGAATCCAACAACAGCATGTTAACTAATCTGGAGTGTGACCCACTCAACTTTCTAATTACACTTTCTTACTACAAAATCATTACACAGTAGTTAATAATAATGAAGAAGATTACACAGGCTATAATTTAGGAACCTAAAAAATAATTATTCCGATATTATTTTAAACGTTCCCAAGTTTTCAATAAATTAAGATCAAATTAAACTTCTCTTCAACAAGATATTTTTTCTTGCGACTTAATTGCTCAAAAATAATCTTGCAATTTAATCAAATGAAAGAACAATTTGTTTACTTTGAAATTATTGACTTAAATGTTACATTCAAACTTTTAAAACTAAAAAATACTGAATAGAAGTCACTATTGCGTCTTAATATTTCGTCTGGACGGTCGATACCGAATATGTGAACAGTAATTAAATTTCTTAATATCAGTTCTGGATATGTTAGAGAGACTCCCTCATTATCTCCCTGCTCGTTTCTTTAACTCTCGCGTTCCCTTCATTCTCCATTCTCTACGCTTAACCTCTGTGATAACTTTGGTTACTGGTTAAACAGCGAATCATATTGCTCAGTGCTGTCACTTATGCCAGGTTGTCGTGAAGTCATCATGAAAAAACAGATGTTGTGAGCTTCATTTTTTTATTGGGGCTTTACGGCTCACCGACATCAAAGATCATTAGAGCCCTGACATTTTTGTACAGGTATGGAAAATGCAGTTACTCACTAGGGAGAGCCAACATGACTCACCCCGCGTGTGGGACTCGCCGAATAACTCAACCATACCCACTAAAAACCCTCCTGAAATACAAGGCGGGAAAAGAGAGAGAACAGTTTCTAAAAACATTATGAAAACTGCAAATTAAGAAAAGGGGGAAATGAGCTATAAATCAAAACCCTCCCGAGAACTTGTGGGAGGGACCCCATTTCCTTTATGGATTTGAGTAATGACATACAAATAAAGATCAAATAAGTTGCCAAAGGCCACAATCCTGGAGGTATTTAAAAAGGACAATATGTTATAGAACCAGAACGGTAGACTCCCGTAACTAGTCGGATTACCGCATGATGTACACTATTCAACGTTTTCAAAAAGCTTGCACAAGTTGATCTATATACAACGCAGCCATTATCTAACCGAGATCTTATGAATGCTCGATAATACTGCAGCAAGGAGGAGCGATCAGCGCGCCATTCCCTGGTACTCAGGCACTTCAATAATTTCAGAGACTTTAATTTTATTCCTCTTAGGTCTGTAAGATGTTCAACCCAATTAATTCTCTAATAAAAAATTAGACCTAAGAATTTTACAAAACAGAATTTTAGAACGTCGTCGCCCAGTGCAAGGTGCGGTTCCGGCAGGAGGATTGGTTTCCTACTGAAAAGAACACAACGTGATTTCTTAGGAGAAAAACAAAAGCCTGTCGTCTTTGACCATTTGTACAATCTATTGAGGACAAGTTGGATTTGTCTCTCCGTACTTATAACACTCTGTGATGAGCAAAAGATGGCAAAGTCATCGACAAAAAAATGTGTTGGACAGGATTCTTTACAGCAGATGTTATGCTGTTAATGGCCACTGCAAAGAAAGTCACAATCTGAACTGTACCCTGAGGGACACCGTTCTCTTGAAGGAGATCAGAAATGTCTCTTCCAATTCTGTATCGGAAAGAACGCTGATCCAAAAAAGACTAACAGCTGTGGAAGATGTCCTCTAAAGCCCCAGACATATAGTTGTTGTAAAATGCCATGACGCCAAGTCGTATTATAAGCCTTCTCGATGTCAAAGAATATTCGGATGAAATGTCTTCGGACGAAGGCATCTTGAATTGTTGTTTCCAGGAGTAGATTGTCCAGTATTGAATGGAACTTCCTAAAACCACACTGAGTTCGACTCAGCAGGTTATGCCTTTCAAGATATCAGACAAGTCGTCGTATGATAATTCTCTCCAGAGTTTTACCGACGCAGCTCGTCAAGGCGATACTTCGATAACTACTAATGGCTGTCTTGTCCTTTCCCGGTTTTAGTAGGGGGATTAGCGTTGCTCATTCCACGAATTAGGAAATACGCCATCGAACCATGAAATAATGACGATATCCAGAAGTTATTCTTTCGATCCTTGACTGAGTTGCCTTGGCATCTCATAGTGAATGGAATTAGGGCCAGAAGCACAGTTGTGGACTGTAGCTGGAGCTGACGCAAGTTCCCACATTGAAAAGGAAGAATTGTAGGGTTCCCAAGTGGTGAAACGGAAGCCAAAAGGAGGGGTACTCTGCTATTTCCCTTTTCCTCGCAAAATCGGTATCGCAGTTTGCTGTAGATGTTATATCAGCAAAGTATTCAGCCATCACTGTTGCCATTTATTGGATGTTGGTGACAACCTGACACTGATAATTGCGTACGGATATTGGGACTGGATAATATCCTTCGGATTGACTCTCATACTTTAGTGGACGATGTTGTTATCTTAATGGTATTTAGAAACTCTTTCCAGGATCTGGATTCTTTGATGGTTCTGTGCGCTTTTGTCCTAGCAATCCGAAATGCAGCAAGGTTTTCCGGAGATGGGCTGCCCTTAAATTTACACAATGCTCTTCGCCTCGCCCGAATGGCAGACTGACATGCGGCGTTCCACCAGGGGACATGAGACTTTGCGTAAACATATATGTTTTCGGAATGGATTCTTCAGCGGCGTGATGGATCACCTGGGTCAAATGGTCGACCCTCTCTTGAACACTTCCCGTTTCTCTGAAGACAGCCAGAGAACGGTAGTGTCCAGATGACCCCGTGTCGAACGCAAAGTGTTCCCGGTCATCTCCCCGAGTTCATTATATATACATCTTCACGCTCGAAGAGATAATTCAGCAGTCGGTCTCTGGAGCAATCGGTCAACGAATCGCTGAACGCTGTGAAGTTTGACTGCTATAGCCTGGATTTGAGTTTGTAGGAGAAAGGGTGAGGAGAGAATAGTGTTTCTAACAAACACGGCAACTCCACTTCTTGTTCGATGTCCCGTGGTGTCGTCATATCTGAAGCTGATGTATCCCCGCGGAGAGGGAGAGTGTTCTGGCAAAAGGTGTGTCTTTTGCAGTCAAATACGAATCGCACTACGATGCGCTAAGAGCTTTAACTCTTCACGTTGCCTCAACACCTATTCACCCCATCGGCCCTTAACACATCTTGAGGTTGAGGGTTTTTTATAGAGGTTTAATCCGTCCTCGCGACCCGGCCGATGAAGGCAACGTCCCCGCTCTTTGCAACACAAAATTTTTCACCATCGCGCCAATGGTGGTCGCTGAAGCATGCCCAAAACTTATCGCCTCTTTGCTTTAAAATATTTTTCGCTGATTTTTCTGTATTAGCCATGTTAACTTGCGTGTAATGTTATTAGTTTTAATATACTCTCGAATAAGACTATAATTGTCCCTAATTTCTCAGTGCCTGCGTGATTTGTTAGCTCTGAACTTGCGTAACCTTACCTATTTTCTGATACTCCTATGTCTTCTTAAGCACTGACTTTTATGTTTTCCTTGTTTCTAGTGCTTTTAACTATCTAGTTTCCCCTTTCAATCTTTTCTGGAGTGTTTCCTTATTAATATCGAGTATTGCCTAACTGGTCTCTCTTGCTCACACTGCTTTCTTGATCTGCTCGTGCCTTAACTTCGTAACCTTACCCGTACCGTGTATCTTCTCTGCCTTCCGTAAGTGAACGTATCCTTGATGCGTTACTTTACTTTTTCTTTTACTACAATTTTATCTAACAATACGCTCTTCATCCTTCTTACACCTTACTGTTTCTTTTGTGTGCCTTCCCTACATGATAGTTTCCTGCAAGCGTTACATCATTCGTCCTATTACTGCAATTAGAGCTACCTATGTCCTCTTAATCTTTACTATTCCTTGGTTTTATGTTTTGTTTGTCTAACTTGGTTTAATTTTTTCTTTGTAATTACATCTTATTTGATCTTTTTCAAACTTTAGTTTCTAATTCTGCTAACCTATGACCTCTCTGGTCTCCATATATGTTACTTTGCCCTCTCTGCTTTCCTGATATGCTTTCCTAAATTTACATCAACATTTCGTAACTTACTTGTTCCTAGTATAAAATATTTTTTCACTGCTTTCTCTTAGTTATTCCAGTAAGTTTAATTCTGTAAATATTATTTACCTACCACAAATATTATTGAGCATGTTTTCTTCCTATTTTCGTTCTCTTTGATTTCTTCAATACGGTTGTATCATCTGGAACAAACTGAATATGTACGTTACTTTACTTACATACTACTTGCTTACAAGTATCACGACTAACCTACATTAAATTTCTACCCAAGCATTTTGTACAGACACTCATTCGCACACAAAACATCTTTCCTGTAAGTATTCAACTTATATCTGGCAATTATATATACACCCTTATAATGTCTCTTTCTCATTGACATCTTATTCCACTAATGTTTTTACTTTCTTTCTCTTAACCACCACAAATTTTATATTCCTTAATTTGTATATAGTTCATGCACTTTCTGTTTACGTTGTTCTGTCTTGATTTACATTTATGCCGCCACTTGACTCTATGCCGCTAGAGGTACAACAACCAACATGACTTTTATTACTCTTCTTCTCCATTGCTGGTAATGCCTTCATGTACAGTAATTTCTAACGGCTTATTCACCACTATTACACAAAATTCACTGTGCTTTGTTCGCTTTAAAACTTTTTATTCGTAAATTTTCACGCAACTATAAATGCAGACTTGCCCTTGTTATTCCAGCAATATAGTTCAAGAAGTTACGAATTGAACGCCGGTCCATTATCCTTTATCTTCATTTAACCAATTGTAAATAGAAAAAATACCAGGTAATTATAAAATGCATGAGCAATCAGATTGAAATATTCGAAAATGTATTTAAAAACCTCATGAAAAGAATTACTTACATTTTGAAGCGTCGAATCACGACAACAAGCACGCTGAATTCAAAGCACAAATGCAACGGTAACAAAGCGTGCGTAGGTAATATTTGACGACAGTAGTACGGAATACCTGGTCACCTTCTGTTAGCACTGAAACGCGAGTTTTTCGAACAAATATCATAATGAAGCAGCTGTTTCGGTGTGCATAATACTACATGTTGACACACAGATCCTTCGAGGTCATAATATGCCAAAAGCATCATTGCCTTATCCAAAAAAGACGAAGAATTGTGATTTTGAAAACTAAAAATTGGAAAGCTTATATCTCGCGAACTACTAGACTTCACTCAATAATGGTAATGGTTTGTCCGTAAGAAATTTAATAAGGAACATATTTTCATATAAATACGTTTCTAGAAAACCTGACCGTTTTGTTACAAAATGGTAAAAATCGTGAACGTGCAGATTAGGGGTGGCTTTTAGGGGTGCGTGGGTCCGAAAAATTTGAAGAAGACTTAATAGTCGTAAACAATACTACATTCTAAACATAAAAACCAAGTTTCAAAACTTTACGAATTATTTCCCCTAAAGGTCTGTTTTACGCCTAATCCTATTGTGCTAATTGAATACACAGGCACACAAAAAGAAAAAACAGTCGAAACCCAGAAGACCTTACTAACTTTATGTATTGTGAGGCGCTGGAACCCATTATGACTGAAAAAAATCTCAATTTTCCCTTTTCACCCCCCTTCAACCCCTAGGGGGTTTAGATTTCGTTTTTCATGAAAATTTAAAATAAATGTATATTCTCAGGTATTTTGGTGAACTGAAAACGAATATAACGATAAAAAATATTCGATTTATCCAACCATTCCCGTGCAACCATCATTGGGAAAATGAAAATGTGAAAATTCCTCTTCTGAAAATTTAAAATGTGTGTATATTTTCGGATATTTTCGAGCGCTGAAGCTGCGTACGACGATAGAAAATGATTCCGATTACCCGCTAACACCCCTTACGATAGAGGATGGAAATTGAACATAATACGCGTTATGAAAATTCAGAATGTGTGCGTATTATGAAAACAGTTTTTATCGTTATATTCGGTTTCGGCTCACCAAAATACCTAAGAATTATACGTACGTTTTAAATTTTCGGAAGCGAAATTTTAACCCCCCTGGGAGCTGTAAAGGGGAGATAAGGGATGGTTGGGTAGTTGAAATCAATTACCATTATACTCGGTCTTACATGAGAATATACATGTGTTAAATTTTCGGAAGAAACAAAATATCAACCCCCCTGGGAGCTGTACGGGGTGCTAAAGGAAAATTGGAAAATTAATTTTTTAAAGTCGTAAACGATTTAGGCGCATTAAAATACAAAGGGGGTATTTTCTGGATTTCGACTTTTTTCTTTTTGTGCGCCTGTGTTATGGATACAAGATATTTGTATGATTTAACTTCTTGAATTTGCACATTTTATAACTATTAATTTCTGTCCGCCAGATTTGCTTCGCAAGTGTTTCGTTTTTTGGCTGTGTAATTGTATAGATTGATCTTTAACTTTCTCAAGTACATCAATGAGGCTTTGTTTATTTCTCGCAGTTATTAGCTGTAGTTATAAATTATGCTAAAAAGGGTAGCTGATAAAGGGTCCAAAGCTTGACTCCAAACTCGATTTAAATTTACTGTTAAGTTCATTGTTTATTTTAACTCTGGCTGTGGTGTTTGTGATAGTAAGTGCAATTAATCTAATTAATTTGGTTGGTACATTATACACTACTGGAAAATGAAAAAAGAACACCAAGAATTCGTGAACTCACTAGAAGGAAATGTTATTGATACATTCTCGTGGACGTAAACAACAAACAATCATACTGACAGAGCCATATGAGTATAGTTGACAGTGCGTGCGAAATGTCAGAGTTGGTACCCTGTATACCCTCCTTTTGTAGCAATGCAGGGTGCAATTCTCCCATGGAGACGATCGTAGAGGTGACGAATTTAATCTTGCGGAATGTCCTGTCATGCAATTTGTACCTGATGCTTCATTTGGGACAGCCTGCCGATCTTGCAGAGCGCACAATATGACGTTTCATCCGGTCCCAAACATCCTCATTGGGGGACAGATCTGGATATTGTCACGTTGGTCCTTGGCGCCTCTACCATGTCGCGTTGGTTCATAGCGCTACAACAATAGTACACAATGTCGCGTTGGTCGTTGCTATGTATATATTTAGTGTTGTCTTTGTCCCAACGTCGGGAGGGGATAGTCCCCAGATGAAATAATTAAGAGTACTCGCTTGGCAATAGTTAGAGTAGTTCTCCATTCAGGTTTTTGGCGTTTGGTTAAATAAACATTGACACATATAAACCATAACAAAGGTTTAATAATTGAATCTGCACATAAGCTCGAAGAGAGCTTATAATTGAAAAGTTATAATGATGCTCCCATGAGCAAGTGATTACATAGTTATGTTAAAATCCCTTATCGGAGCGAGAGATCAATATATTGCATTAACATGTTCTAAAGACTCGTAAGGACGTCAAGGTCCATTTAGAATGTTCCATATGCTTCCCATTATCGTCAATACAGACCGTCATCAAAACTGTTGTCGGCTGCACCCCGTGAAGCCGCGCAGGGTCGCTTCTTGCGTCCCGTCGCCGACATACCCAGTCTCGGGCAAGTCACATCGTCTCCAGCGAGTTCCCCATAGCAGAAGAAGGTGAGAAGGCCAGGGCAAGGGCGGCAAGGGCCCTCGGATGGGTGGTCACCAGTTTAAGTAACCGTGAGGGGTGTGCGGGGGAATTGGTTTGTAACTTCCCGAAAACGCCCTGGTAGGGGTGGGGGGTTCCATGTGGATATTTGAATGTATTGAGGAGCTCTTCATGGTAGGAAAAAGCATTGGGAGGGGAGTCGTTGCACACGGATCTACGATAATTTGTGGAGATGGTAAGACGTTGTCTTATGCATGTAAATGCAATTAGGAAGAAAGAGGGAGGAATGTCACATGGAGGGGGTGAGAGAGTGCAGTGGCGTGGCGAGTCATACGATCGTGTGTCATTTCGGACGACCACAGAGAAAAATAGGTTCTCTGGAAACCCCACCACAGAGACGGGACAAACAGGAAAAGTTCTTATCTCTCGCGGCTGACGCCACGGAGATCCGGCTCAAGAGTCACGATTAAAATGACACTAACTATTTAAACTATCGATTTAAAGATCCGACCTGGAAATATATTATAAAATTCTTGCGTAGTGTCAGCTTTGAGTAATATTATAAACCTTTGTATAATGTCAGCCCCGTGACAATATCGTGCTGACCATGGTAGTTGGCGTACACCTTGAAGAGCAAGTTGGGAGGCACGGTCTGCAGGTGGATGTGCATTGTCCTGATGGAAAAGGACATCGCCTTGTTGGTGCATGAACGGTAGCACGACTGGTTGAATGATGTTTTGGATGTACCATGCACTGTTCAATATTTCCTCAACGATCACCAAAGGAGGATGGCCATTGTAAGATATGTCTCCCCGCTGTATGATGACTGATGACAGGTGTTGACCCTGTATGTCTCAGTCTTATACACTCCAGATGTTGGCGCTCGCCTGCACGACGCCACACACGCATACAACCGTCATTGGCACCAATGCAGAAGCGACTCTCATCACTGAAGACAATAAGTCACCGTTCCTCCTTCCATTAACACGACACCACTGTAGGCGAGTTGCATGATGTTGGGGAGTGAGCAGAAGACGCCCTAACGACACGCATGATCGTAGCCCTGCTTTACGGAGACGGTTGCGAATGGTATCACTGACACCCCCGGAGCAACAGAGCCCCTAATTTGTTGTGAAGTCGCTGTCCGGTTCGATACGGCACTTCGTAATAGGCGACAGTATTGGCGGGTATCTGTGCGTCATAGCTGTCCGGACCCAGGTTGACAGGCATGTGCACCTTCTGCTGATCACCGGCGACAACATCGATGCACTGTGGAGAAAAATTACCCTACGTGTTGCGCAATTCTGCGGCATGACCACCCAGCCTCCTGAAGATCCACTATACGCCCTTGCTCAAACTCCGTCCATTGCACAAACGGTGCACGTTTACGCTGTCGCAGGATGCTAATAATGTTGCAGACACAGAAGGAGGTCCGTTTGGCAAGACAAACCGGCTGACTCTGAAGGTCAGCAACTGAAGCGAAGTTTGCAACATTCCACGGCCGATAATGCGATTCCTGGTTTGCCCGCAGCGCTGCGCTTATGATCATCGCATTTACCGCCTTCTCATAAGATTCGCATGAATTGGCGAGTATGTTTTACGCAAGTAGCAGTGCAAGGTCTGTATCACTGCTAATGGGCCTAAAGTCGAATACGTTGTCTTTTTGTTGTTGAAATTTGAACACCTTATCACTTTCTCGATTTTCCTAATTAAGCGCTTAACAAGTCTTTTTGTCTTTTGTTCTTACTCTTTGAGTCATTCTATCTTCTTCGGGAGACATTTCAGTACTCGAACCTTAATGATTTTTTATTATTGTATTTATTCCTATTAATGTGCTACATCATACCTCCAGTTTTTTACGTGAAATTCCGGGTCACTCTGTATACGCTAATCGCCTAGCATGATCTACCGGAATAAATTATTGTAAGGATGTGAAACAACTCGTTAATTAGGTTAGATTACTGTGCACGTGCAGTGTACGATGCATCCGGAAGCACTTAATAGAAATGTTCTACTTCGGTAAGACATAAACGAAGGAAATATAATAAAAACTTTGAACTGACATCTCGTTCCCGTTCATTCTATCATTTAGCGAGAGCTCTTTCAACCGAATATCTTTTTTTTTTTTTTTTTTCGTGGGGCTTTAGGGCTCGTCAACATCAAAGGTCATTAGAGCCCATGCAAGTAGGGAAAAATGCAGTTTCGCACCATAGAGAAGAGCCGTAGTAACTCTTCCCCGTGTGTGGGACTCGCCGAATATCTCGACCATACCCACTAAAAAACCCTCCTGAAATCAACAAATATCCAAATAGAAAGATGAAAGAAAAGAAAACAGAATAAAAATACATTATATCACAAAAAAGGGAAAACAATTTTAAATATTATATTTTCGAATTACAGAAACGAACGATGAAAATAAAGAAGACAATAAAGATGAAAAGGGAATGCAAATTTTAAACCCTCCCGAGAACTTGTGGGAGGAGCCCCGATCTACTCATAAAATTCAATAGTTTGTTAACATTAACCGTTTCATTCCCGAGAATGGTTGGTAAATCTGCAGCCAGACCAATTTGTCTCCGTATACTTGAGTATCTTCTGCAATCAGTTAGTAGATGACGCACTGTCAGAGAACAGCTACACTCCTCACAAATGGGTTCATCATCAAGTAGTAAGAGATACCTATGAGTGAGAGGACAATGTCCTATGCGCAGGCGGGTCAGCAAGACCTCGTCGCGCCGGGCTGGCCTACAGGAACTGCTCCATGACTTAACACATGATTTGATAAGTCGGAGCTTATTCCTTTCAACAGCTAACCACTCATTGCTCCATTCACTGAGAATCCTTATCTTGACGAAATTTAGTAGGTCTCGTTTTGGAATCGTGGAGAAATCCACGCGATTCCTGAGGCATGCCGCCTTTGCGGAAACGTCTGCTTTCTCATTTCCACTGATACCCACGTGTCCAGGAACCCAGCAAAACATTATGTTCTTTCCGTCACTTTGCAGTGTGAAAAGTACATCCTGGATGTTCTGGATCAGCTTATCAGCTGCATACATGTTCTGGATTGCTTGGAGGGCACTCAGAGAATCAGAAAAAATCAGGAAATGTGATCCGCGGGAGCACTTTGTAGTTCGCAATGCTCGCAATATGGCGTAGCACTCAGCAGTGTAAACACTGCACAAGTCGCCTAGACGGTAGCCACTGGTCTCACGGGGAAATACCACGGAGCAGCCGACACCATCAGCCTGCTTCGACCCGTCGGTAAACACAGGGATACGGTCCCGGTATTTGTAGAGGATTAGCTGAAAGTATATCCTCAACATCGGAGCTGGAGTGTTCTTCTTGTCATGATGCAAAAGATCGAAAATAATCTTCGGCTTGTGCAAAGCCCAAGGGGGAGACTTACTAAAACCTTGATGTAAGACATTAAGTGTGCGTATATTTAAGGTTTCCAAAATTTGTTTGGAGCGATATCCAAAAGGTTTGGTTGCTCTCAGTCTGTTGTTGTAGAAACGGATGGAAGAAGAGGATGGATGAAAAACCGCGTTGTGTACCAGATTGTCGGGTAAAGTTTGCAAGTGGCAAAAGTGTCGTAGCATGAGGATTTGCCGCCGGAGGGAAAGAGATGGTTCGCCACTCTCGACATACAAACTCGGAATGGGACTAGTGCGGTATGCTCCCGTAACTAGTCGAATTCCGGCATGGTGGACACTATCCAACTTCTTTAAATAGCTTGCACGAGCAGAGCTATATACAACGCAGCCATAATCGAGCCGAGATCTTATGAATGCTCGATAAAACTGGTGCAGGGAGTAGCGATCAGCGCCCCATTCCCTGCTACTGAGGCACTTCAATAAATTCAGAGATTTTAATGTTCTTGCTCTTAGGTCTGTTAGATGTTCAATCCAATTCAATCTCTGATCAAAAATCAGACCTAGGAATTTCACAAAAGGATAGAATTTGAGAACGTTGTTTCCCAGGGCGAGGTGAGGTTCTGCCAGAAGGCTTGGTCTCCTACTGAAAAGAACACAGCGTGTTTTCTCAGCAGAGAAACGAAAACCTGTCGTTTTCGACCAGTGGTATAATCTATTCAGGACGAGTTGGATTTGTCGCTCCGCACCTGTGACACTCTGTGATGAACAAAAGATAGCAAAGTCATCGACAAAAAGAGAGTGTAAAACAGGATTCTTTACAGCAGACGTTATGCTGTTTATGGCCACTGCAAAAAGGGTCACACTCAAGACTGAGCCCTGAGGAACACCGTTCTCCTGAAGAAGGAGATCCGAGGTGTCTCTTCCAATTCTATAGCGGAAGAAACGCTGATCCAAAAAGGACATGAGCATCAGAGGAAGACGTCCTCTAAATCCCCAGGCATACAGTTGTTGTAAAATGCCATGACGCCAAGTAGTATCGTAAGCCTTCTCGATGTCAAAGAATATTCCAATGAGATGTTGTCTTCGGACGAAAGCATCTTGAATTGCTTATTCCAGGAGAAGTAAGTTGTCCAAGGTGGAATGGAACTTTCTGAAACCGCACTGAGATCGACTCAGCAAGTCATGCCGTTCAACCGAATATCGGTTATCATCAGGCCCTAAGTACAAATTACACACAAACCGCCGACATCACATTCCGGCCATTGCCACATACTCCACACTCCAGTATTGTTATCTGAGTCAGTTTGATAACCAATCCAAAACAAATTATAATCTTTATTTTTGATTTTCTATATTAAAATGCTTTTTTATTCTAATTAATTGTAATGATTATATCCATTATACATTGTATATTCAATCTTAATTTTGTATCTATGTAACTGTATTCTGGTTATTCTCCTTTTTATCTCTTATTTATTTTCTCAATTGCATAGTGTGTCTTGTAATTTGTAATTTTATGTTTATGTAATATATCGCACCAAATGACAGAATAAACGGAATAAAATGACAGAATTGTTATCGATAAGAAATGCACAAAATCGACAGTGAAATTTAGGATATTCACCTCTATTAACGAAGAATATTTCGCCTGGAGTTGATGTCCGATAGCACTTGTGCTTTACAGCTCTTCAAATTGGTATTTGAAATGATGCTTAACAACTAATGATTTGAAAATTACAGATCCGCTGGAAAACTAACTCTTAAAATACTGAGTAGTCTTTAAAGAGAGTCAAATAAAATCGTGCTTAATTTTAAATTGGATAAGAATGAGTGGACAGTTTTAGAAATTAAAAGAAACAAGAAAAAAATCCTCAAGGAAAGTTAAGTCATAAATCAAGTTTTTAATGAGTTAAGTATAATTCAAGTGGAAAACTTTTAAGCTTTTGCCGATTCAAAGTTAGACCTCACTTATGTTATTTTCATTTTCAGTTTTTCGGTGGACAAATCAAAAGATTTTCTACCAGTGCAGCGTATCGCAAAATGATAATTTTCAGGAGAAGCGTTAAAAAGTGGATTCACAAATTGTTGGAATGCGTATTAAAATCCAGTATCTCTTTGTATCGCAAAAATTATTTGTCTCCCATAACACTATGAAGGGCATTAAGTAGTCTAAGACGTTGATATCTTTTGTTTACGTCACTTGCGTCAGAAAGAAAACAATTGCGAAAAAGCATTTTGATACTGTTTTTCTCTTTCACTGTTTCTTTTTCTTTCTTTTTTTTCAATATGATGTCGAGAGCGGAAGCACTTTGTATTTTATACGAAATAAGAACTTTCCTTTTCATGACCACGTTTTTTCAAAGTAATATATCACGGCCGAAAGTATATCGAACAAAACTGACTCAGGGCAATAAAAAGAAAAGAATTTTCTCTCCCTAAGATAACTTTAATTTTACGACCTATCCCAATCAACAGTTCGATTAAAAAAAAAACGTTTCCCTCGAATACCTCAAAAGACGTTTTAATTAAGTTACATTCGTATATCTTTGTGGTGTCATCGGGCTAATAATTTGACGCAACGTTGTCCAATTGGCGGCTCTTGGGCCGAATACTGCCCGCTAAACATTTTTTACAGCTGGCGTGTGATAATACATTTCAAATTTTTTTTTTAAACATTGAGGTACACAACTTTGTGTTATAAATCTATGCTGTCAGAATCAATATTTGACATGTGATGGTCAGTGAGATAAAATAGAAAATGTGTTCGGAATTACCCCCTCATACATTAATATATGAAACATTTTATTTTATAATTGAAATAATAAAAATTTGTTGATGAGAATCAACGTATCGCCATACAAATAAATATGACGCATTAGTTTTAATCGTCTGACAACATTTTGCAAAACCCCATCCCGTACCTACCCGATCGATTGAAAGTGTATGGAAAGTCGTCCACGAGCTAAGATAAGCTGGAAAGCGTTGATTTGACGAATTCAAATGATTTGTACCTTATTTAGCTAGACAGATATTGACACTTTTATTGACTTTTTAATGGACTTATGAACTGGCTTCAGCGCTACTTTCAAAATACGACACCACGAAAAAATACATACAATAAAATATAACATTTATAGAATTTGAACTAATAACAGTTGCATAACAAGTTTGCGAATATTGAAATATTTTAGGGTACTGACAAAGGAAATGAACATGTTACAATAAATAGAGGAAGACCAGCTACGAAGCAAGGTCATTCTCTTCGTTATACTTCATATTAGAAAATGTCTAAATATTCACGGAGTAGTGCTGTTGCACAGAAAAAAACATATTTCCATTTTTTTAAATCTGGAGTGTGCCCCACTCAACTTTCCAATTACACTTTTACACAGTAGTTAATAAATATGAATTACTATATATTACATAGTACATAGACTATATATTATGTACCTAATAAGTAATTATTCTAATATTATTTTAAAAGTTCCCAAGTTTTCAATAAATTATTATCAAAATAAATTCAGGATGTTGTTTTAGCGCATTTCCTTTATTCATTCACATCTTTATATTTAGGCGGGGAAATGACTAAAGACAAATTATTTATCACTCTACTCGAATTAATTCAACAAGATATTTTTTATTTCAACTTAATTGCTCAAAAATAATGTTATTTGCAATTTAACCACATGAAATAATAATTTGTTTACTTTGACGTTATTGACTTAAAAGGTAGATTCAAACTTTCAAAACTAAAAAATACTATATAGAAGTCATTATTGCATCGTAAAATTTTGTCCCACATTTCCGGAGGCTGGACTATCACTTCCGTGCTTGCACCGTCATGCGATTAGAAGACGTTTCCGAATGGCCGCTGAGTGAGGCTTGTCACCCATTCTTGCGAACGGTATTTGAACAAAAGTTGTGTGTAAGAGACATATAATCTAATAAAAAAATTTGGAAATGAAAGGATAATGTGAGGTGAGAATAAAACGAGAAGAGTTTGGGAAAAAAATGTTTATTGTAGTTTAGTTTATTCTACATTTGTAACAGAATAATGTTTCTTGAGATAACCAGGAGTGACAACATCTGAATCTTGCGTTGGATCAGCGATATTAATAATTTTTATTTTCTGACAGTTGAATGCGTCGTTGTGTGCTTCATGGAGAGATCGTGTTAAACTTTGCTCACGTAATTGACGCAATTGAGAATGGAGAATGTCGCGAAACGTATGGGCAAATTGTTGAAAGATTTCATCGAGAAATAGTTTGTTGACTGCATCAATTTTTCGTGAGGTCTTCCCACATGACGTAGTATCTTGTTTACTAAAGAAAAATGTCCCTTCTTCGTAACTTGAATGTGGGGCATGTCTTGGAGAACCCCTTCTAAATATTCTTTAGTAATCGCATCGTGAGCCTGTAGAGGTGCACTTACAGATTGAATGCGAATGCCTTGTGCATTATACACGCCATCCGAGTATGTTAAGCAACCCTCCTCGAATTCTACGACACTTTGTGCAATTCCTTTAATACCACCAAAACGAAGGCTCAACTGTGCTATATCTTCATTGAGTTTCTTTAGAATTTCATGCTTGTAGGCATCGAGTATATCGGGAATAGTATCATCCAATACATTATTAGTATCGATTAAGTCTTTGATTTGTATCTCAATAGTTTCAAAAAGTTGATTCAAAGTGTCAATGAGCTCGTGGTGTAATTTGTTAATATACAGATCCACAGTGGATGTAACAAAGTGCCGAGTGGCAACATCCTCGCTTTCTTCTTCGTGTTCAGTAACACGACGAAGCAAAGTGTCTTCAATGTTTTTTGTCGTACTCTGTAACACCTCACGCACAAAAGATTCGAGAGGATCCTTTAATGCAACCTCACGTAGATGCTCATCCTCTTTAGAGGATAAAGTTTGGAAAATAAAAGCGAGTCGTTGTTTTCTTTTCTTCTGTCAGATGGTGATAGACTTCTTGAATTTGATTGTCAATATATGTTTTCAGAGGTGATGGCGTGGTACAAGCCATGGTGCAACTGACACAATGTAGGGCGAGAGTTGCGTTTTTCTTAACATAGCATCGAAGAGATAGTCCCCCACCCCTTCCTTATGAGTGTCATGTGATAAAAAAAGTGGCACAGACGTTGATGCAAACCTCGAAACAAAAACGTTGAGTCATAATGGGTGACTGTGTTACATAAACAGTTCAGTTTCTTCGAACCTCATTTTGTAATCAATTATCGCCTGCATCTGTTCTTGAGTGAAATCGAAAACCTCCTTCAACGTTTCCAATACCAGTTGTCTATCGGATGGATGCTTCAATGTTTTTCATTAGAGCATATGTAGATACCTCAAACACGAGTTGGTGACGACACAAAGGGCAAGTGTCGTGGGTGGTTAACCAACGCGTTATACACGAGTCATAGAAATAATGTTTGCACACGGGTGTTACTATATCAGCAGTGACGTCCCAACAAATCGTACACAGAATCATAACACAATAGAAAAAAGAATAGTGATGATAGAATGTGTTTTTGTTACCCTATTCTTCTCTAGCCAAGACACACGTGGCAGTCACGAACGAGAGGAGGAGGACCGTCAATGTGAACGCGACTAATGTTGCAATGTCGACGGCAATAGCGTAGTGGTGCTATATCTGGATGAAGTTGAACGTGACGTTGTAAACGCTCGTACACGGTGGCCACTTGAGCTCCAGACCAATCGCGCAGGATTTCTATATGTAGTTGATGTAACGTTGCATCATCCAAGAGTGAAAGATGTTTCTTTTGCCAGTAGACAGCAAGAGCCCGATGCATCTTTCAATGGTATATGTATGTGTTGAGATGAACTGTGCTCTCAGTGGTGTCGTGCAACTCTTATATACACCGTGAACAGGATAGGAGAATACCGCTTGTTACAGGATACACAGTGTAATCTGTTGGATGGGGAAAACAAACACACAGAAAGTTTGCACGTGTATGACCAAAGACAGGATGGACGCTGAGAGAGGAAAATCACAAAAGTGAGGATGCACGTGTGACCAGAGATGGGTTTTTTTACAGACGGGAAAATACCCAGAGGATGCATGGGTGACCAGAGAGATAGAGGAATGGCAAAGGACGCACGAGTATGCCCAGTGACACGAGAAAAAACCATGTTTCTATACAGTATAAAAAGACGAACAGTTTCTCGAGACGTATTCAGTGTTGTACTGAATATAGAGAAAATAATTTGACTTTGACAAAATGTTTGCTGCTTGGGATTCAGAAAAGTATGTCATACAATGTTGTTGTTTTTTGAAGTTTAATAGGATTGTACTACTTCCTTTATTTCTTTTAATTGTGTGTTTCTTTTATTTTTATAGAGCAATCATCGATATGCAGGGCTTTGTAAGGGAGAAACATTTTATTTTGAAAACATTCACAATCTTATCGGAGAGAAGAGTTCAAAATTACATTTTTAATCCACCGTGTAGTGTGAAAGAATTATCAGCAATAGACGTACAAACAGTCAAGTGGCTAACAAAGCATCATCACGGACAGAGGTGGTCATCGCATGAACATGTAGAGTACAAGCTGATGCCGACAATTATCAACGAAGAATTAATGGGTAAAAAAGTGATTTATGACAAGGGTATACAAAAGATTGGTTGGATTCTACCGTACATAGAGGATAAGTCGCAAAAGACGATGATCGATCTCACGGGCTACGAGTGTCCGACATTACATGATTGTGTAAAGGTACTCGTAAAAGAATGGGAGAAAAGTAAACTCTTTGATGTAGTGTTTGGGAAGGAAGTGAATTAATTGGAAATGGGTGAAAAAAAACGTTTTAGCCCTTTATTTGTGGATGACGAAGCATGAAGGAAAGAAGGAGAAGAAAAAATTAGCCTTGAAGACTTCCTCAACAAAGAAGGAAGAGGAGGAGGAGTGGGAGGACAATTGGTGTGTCAAAGAAGCAAAAGGGTATATAGCGTCACGTGAGGGAGAAGAAGAAGAAGAAGAAGGAGAAGAAGAAAGAACGTGGTGCGTGCCGAAACGAAACGTAGGGTATACACCAGAGCCGTGGAAGCCAATGCAACCTGGTCGATCGGAGAAGTGGGAACCACTGCCAATGCGACCTCGCGCATGGAAACCCCGAGAAGGTGGATCAGGACCCGAGTATTGGTATAAAGAAAAGTATTCAAGCAATAAACGATTGTAAAAAACAAAAAAATGTATGTTTATAAATAAACACTATACTCTTTTTTTTAATAAAACAAAAAGGAATGCTAGTATTATTTTAGGGGGAGGGGAGAGAGAGAGTGAGTAGGAGTTGTAAACAAAAAAGAATCGAGAATAAAACGTTTTTTTAATTTTTTGTATGGCAACTTTATTGTTTCCTACTACAAAAAATTGTTTTCATGTATCCAACTGTTCTGTTTTGCATCAAAACCCAACCATTTGACATAGCACAGCATTTGACCCTTTCGATGAAGGACTTTCTCCACCAAAAAGTCTTTTGAGAAGCGTGTCGGCTGGAGTTCTTCGTGATAAAATCGACCGGCAAAAGCTTCTCCTGCTCATCTTCGAGGGAATAGGTGACAGGATTTGTGAGATGAATCTTTACAATGGTGAATAGTTCTGTGATCCAAAAGGGTTCAAAGCCTTTCTGAAAGTGATGTTTGTATTTACTTAAGCGTACACGTTGTCCAACATGAAACTTACGGGGTCGCACGTCGAGATGTTTGACACGTGCATAGACTGTTTTCATGAGGCTGTCATCGAGAACATCTTGAGGTCGCATGCGTGTCGTGCGATGTAGTGTCGCATTATACTGGCGAAGCAGAAGAGGTAGCATCTTATACCAACTGTGGGTTCCTTCGGCAGAAAAACGACGCCACATACGCTCTTTGAGTGTACCATTAAACCTTTCCACAACACAAGCTTTCATTGTGGAATAGGTGGAGTAATGTTGGATACCGTTTTCCTTCAACCATTTTTGGAAAACAGCATTGTAGAATTCACTTCCGTTGTCTGTCTGTAGGAACTTGGGGTGGCGTTGTGATGTGTTGAGGATGTGGGTAAAAGCCTTCTTGATAACCTCACCCGTCTTATTTTTCAAAGGTTCCGCCCACGCATATTTCGAGTATACATCGATGACTGTCAAAATATAACGCATGCCTTTATTTAGCTTTGCATACTCTTGCATATCCACCAAATCAGCCTGCCAGAGATCGTCTAATCCGTGTGTGATCACATGTCGTCTACGAAACTGTTGACGTGCAGGAGCATGAAGTTCTCTCGCAATACCATAACGCACATTGGTGACCTTCTTCTCCTTTATCATCTTCTTCTTTATCTTCGTCTCTCTCATTGTATAAGACCTGCGTCACGGAGCTCGTTTTCAATTTCAATAATTTCTCCACTATGCCCACGATGTCCCGCTGCTTGCGAGGAGTGTAAGAGACGTAAACGTGTGACGTGTGTATTGGGATCACGTCAATAGATGTAGCGTGGTGATGTAACAAACCGCAGACCGCTTCCCTTCTTCTTCGTGGATGCTAATGCCATCGCTCGCGTAACACGACTCGGCAACGCTGGCATGGGAGGAGTGTTCGATTTGAATAAGGATTTGATGATTTTATACTTTTGGGATTTCGTAAAATACATACGCGAGTCGGTAGTGTATTTCTTTTTATGTGCATTCGTTTCCTCTAAAAGATGTTTGTAGTGTGTCTTAACCATCGCTGTCACATGATGTAGGTCGGGTGTTCGCGAAAAGAGGAGTTGTAACAGTCCGGGTGTCGGTGTATAGGTTTCCTCGTTCACAGTGAATGTTCCATCTTCATTGAGATTCATACGTGTATTTCCCAGATATATCTTGCCATCCACAATATAGGGTCCGTAGGTCGTATCCGTTTTACCTTGTATCAGATTCCATCATACAACATAGAACGGCGAGTTGCGAAAAATAAGGTCAGTTTTCTCTCGTTGTCCTTCCTCTTCTCCTTCTTCCCCCTCTTTTTCTGCGTCTTCTACTTCTGTTTTCAAGAATCGTGCCACCATGTTCGATGGTTTTTGGAGTAGAGGTGTGGAGGAAGGCGTGTCATCTCGATCACCTTCTTCGTGTTCTTCTTTTTCTCCTTTTCGTTTCAGATCCATCGCTTTTTTACAGGCTCTTTCACACAGATATCCAACATTCTACTACGATCCGATTCCAACATCTGGAGCGCATGGATTTTCATACGAATGATATCACGCACACGTTTAATGTCGTCTTGTAAGCGGGAAGCAGGGGAATTGGAGATGAGAACAAATGTATCGGTTTTTTGTTAGTGTTTTGTTTCTTTATTTTTTTGTAATTGTTTTTTTGCTTGATGTTGTCATCGAGTTTTGCGTGAATGTCATGTTTATCTCAAATCAATGCTTTCAACGTTACTGCAGGAACCGGATTTCCTCCACCTCTCTTCTTCATTTTACATCTTCTTCTCTCTATTCTTATAGTTTGCCCCTCTCCTAATTTTCTTTTGCTTTCATGAGTGCGGTGACCCCTAATGCTGCTGC
Source organism: Laupala kohalensis (assembly GCA_002313205.1). Taxonomy (NCBI): domain Eukaryota; kingdom Metazoa; phylum Arthropoda; class Insecta; order Orthoptera; family Trigonidiidae; genus Laupala; species Laupala kohalensis. Next base: position 1,294,381 of record NNCF01125932.1, read on the forward strand.
ACGTTCTCCGAGACTCGCGTCGTTTGCCGTGACACGTTCCCATGCACGGTTCGCGAGCTCCTCATCCGCCTTTTGCCTTTCGACAACTCCCTTATTATGATGATAGGCGATATCGTGAATACGACATGCAGGATCGAGAGCGTTGACACCTCGATCGCCTCGCGCCAAACGTTGCATCAATCGCGTTCCCGGTCCACAAAATTGATAGCCCGGAATATGGAGTACAAATGGGAGGGCATTGATTCCACTATTGATGATTCCGCCGAGCACACCACGCCCACTCTTGCGTACTGCTCATGGAAAGCATGGAAAGCGTCGTTTCATATCTCTTAACACAACTCATCACGTCACAACACTGTCACGGGGAATCACAGCATCACACTTTATATAGGAGAAAGCAATCGAATCCCCTACGATAGCGACAGACTTGCATGGATCGTGTTTTATCAATGACGAGAAACGTGTAGGGTTGACTCCAAACCTCAGAACACATATGCTTAAAATCTCGAAACGAGTGTGACACCGTATGTTGCCATATACTGTGACATCCACCGTTGCCATATAAATATTTACTATGACGTAGTCGCTAGTGCACCTACCACGTCACTAGTAAGGGATTCGTTGTTCTCGCTGCCACCAATCCAGTTTCCCGGATAATTAAACACAGAGTGAATAATTTTACACATTTAATAAAATTAATTTACCTCTGTATCTACAATTTTAACACTTACAATTTATACAAATCGTAACTAACAGTGACTCGCAACTACCTGCGAGGTACAGTTCTCCAGATCACATCTCAGTCATCTGTGTACTCCACTCTGAACATCATCTCAGACGTCTCCGACACCGTCTCTTTTAACACCTCACTTTTATTGTCTTCATTCTGAGAACACTGAATAATTCTGAGAACACTGAATATTAATATTTCTGAGAACACTGAACATTAATATTTCTGAGAACACTGATTTTAATATTTCTGAGAACACTGAATAATTCTGACCAGAAGGGTTAGTTTTCCAGGAAGTAATTTAAATGCGTGTTTTCGCCGACGTCACACGAGGCAAAGTCTGTGCCGACATGCTCTCTGTCAATAAAATCGAGATTGTTATCGTCTTGTCGAAAAGCAATGATCAGGCATTATCACGAATAAGTTGTTTTGGGAATTTCGTGTACGTTTGACACAAGTACAGTACGTCGTTGTCTCTGTGGCGACCCGCAGAAAAATAATCTTTCATACGTTCTTGGTGTTGTGTCGCGATATCATCACACACGAGGACACTCTGGGGGATGGCTTGTGTTGGTGAAATCACCTCTTCATGCTGTGAAAAATATCCAAGCCACAGAGTCCATCTGTGACCTCTTTCAGATAATGGTACAAGGGTTGATCTCATGTCGTTGTGTAGAAGTAAATATGACGAAATTTGAGATCGTTTCGCGATGTTAAGAGCGAGAGAAGTACATTTTCCACAGCCGGATGGACCGACAAGGAGAGCACGTACATTGTCAGGTAAAAGAGGTCCGTTGCGCACCTCCTTCTGTTGTCCTCCCACCGTCTCCAAGAGTTGTATGACGTTGTGAATGGGAAGCGTTGAAGATTGTTCTACGACCTCCATCACGGGCAGACTAGTAGAGGAGTGGGTTAAGCCCTTTCATAAATAGACACATCAAACAGTGAGTGACATGAGTTATCAACAGATCCTCCAGCATCATGGACCTCTTTGAACGCAATCTAAACGTCACCATAAAACGTCGAAGACATTATTACTTGGCCAACAAACGTCTCACAGGTCTGGCGGAGCCGAAAGATGAGAATGATGGCGTTACAAAAATTTACGTACATGAGTTGATGAGTTGATTGTATTGGACGAGAGAATAGCCGATGTGGATAGGAAAATCAATCGAGTGTTGGGGGAGGATAAAGGGGTAGAGCGTACACAACACGTGAATGGTTTCAAAGAAGAGGTGAAGAAAAAGTTTGAAGAGTAGTCAAATGCGAATTTCAATTTAATTATTTCACGGAACATCAATATACACATGTCTTTACAATCGTCTTTACGTCTTCCACAGTTCGATTTCCCTCACTCCCCGACGATATGTGGTCACTCAATGCAGGATGGAATGCCTATCGAGCACCGTACAGTGAACAGTGGCGTGTGTTCCGTTATACTCCTCAGGATGGAGTCATGCTCGTGGTCGCAAATAGAAACAATAATTAATCAATGACACCACATACAGAACTAGGACCACTTATCTCAAACATAAAGTTTGATGTGACTACGGGAAGACTATACGGTTTCAAAAAATGGTACAGGAAGTACGAAAAAACGAAAGGATTATTCTTTATATATTGAAATTGAATACAGTGTAGCACATCCGGAGTGGATGCAGCAGCATAAACAAACCCTTCGCCCACCACACACGCCATCTCATCCTCCCTCTCGTCCACCCTCTGATGATCCCCCCTTTCATCCTGTCTACCTCTTCTACCACCTGTCTTTAAATAGAGAGACATGGCGAGCGCGTTGTATAGTTCTCTCACAATGCCACAACGTCGACGTCACACGCAGACGAATAAGAAGAAGAAAAATACGAAGAGACAGCTTCCGATAGCGAAGCGTGTCGGTGAATTTCTCCCACTCCTTCCCCTCACAGGTGCATTGGGGTCATTAGCGGGGGGTGCTTCCGCCATTGCCAACGCTGTGAGTAATTCAAAGACGAATCAACGTAAAATGGAGGAGATGATACGTCACAACAAAGCTATGGAAGGAAAGGGATTGAAAAGACGATTGCGATGGCGGAAGGGTAAGTGATGCGGAAAGAATACGAAGAAGACGACGACTAAGAGGAGACAACACTGTAGGATTCCAAAAAATTAATTCTGAAGGGGATTCCACAGCAAAGTATGACGCATGACGAAATGATAGGACATGCTCAAGCACTGCGGATCCCCTATTTTAGAGGTGTCTTTATGCGAAACACATTACTACAACGGAAAAAACGACGTGAATCGGGGGTGATCAATCTGGATGATACTTCAGGTCCTGGAACGCATTTTGTGGCATACTCCATACATCCTTACACATCTGCTACTTTGACTCCTTCGGATTCCCCCTCCCCCCGAGTTTTACAACTATGCGGAAAAGCAACATGTTCTCACCTACAATCAAACGCAGGTGCAAGATTTCAATACTGAAAACTATGGACGTCTCTGTCTTCAATTTCTATATTACGATTGGAAAGGGGAGATGAGTCGAACTCTAACCATCACTGGAACTGCTCCCGTGCTCACTGTGCATTACACCCCGCCCATCACCTTGGAGAGCAATTATGAACTCTCTCTCCTCAGTTTGCAGACGACGAATACAGTGTGTAATGTGCTCGACAGCTGCAATCGATTGGGGTACTTTGTCCCCGAATACGATGGAAAGTCGCGTGTGCACATCCTCACCGTCCCAGTCGGCACGTATACAGTCGACGACATTGAGCACTATCTCAACAGCTTTTTCCGCCAACAATTTCCCGATATAAAACACGCGTTTGAGCTTCACGCGGATACAACGACGCACAAGTGTCGCGTGACAACTTTGCTTCCTCTCTACCTTAACGTGGAACATTCCATCGGGCCCCTCCTCGGATTCACTGTCGTTCCGAATGCCAACATACAGGCGAACGTTTTGGATGATGGCGCCCTAACATGGTCCAACGTGGAAGGTCTCACGCGAGATGGTGCAGTCATCATCGAGCACTACCTGTCCGATCGTGAGGTGCAATTAACAAAAGATTTTGCCGTCTTTGTCAATTGTAATATTATTGAGAGTAGCTACATTAATAGTAGAAAGGCACACACTCTCCATCAATTTCACATCGAGAACCCTGCCGGCGCCATCGTGGAAGAGATACCCTACGATAACGTGCGGCACAGAGTGATTACACGTTACATCGATACCACTGAACTTCGGTTGGAGAACAGCGAGGGAAAGCTCACACGATTTCGAGAGGGTACATCGATACGTCTGCTCCTCAGCCGTGAACCATGTATAAAATGAAACCACTACCCCGTCGACGACACAATATGCTTTGTAAAACCATTACATTGACATCTGCGAGCAGACGTATCTTAAAAGCATTAGACTATCGTTTTTATAATGAAACGAGCAAGAAGTAGTATACAAAACGAAAGTAAGAGAAGAAAAGTACAGGTATCTGAAGCATGCCTTCTCATTGAAAACGTTCCTTCCCTACACCACGAAACACATATCGTGGGAAATGAAGTGCATACCTATACACCGCACACTTGGTCATAGCGATGAAATTGAGTAACGTGAGTAACAAAGATTCCGCTTACCTTCCCTCAGAGAGTGTGCTCGTGGTGGAGGGCAAGGCGTTGAAAAAAGCAGAACCTACGACGCGAACACCGGCCGACTTTGATAAGAACGGATTCGCTTTTCTCTTCTCCGAAATTCGTTAGGAAATTAATGGTACACAAAATGATTATACACGTATCCCGAGTATAGCTACCACTATAAAGAACGTGCTCTGTCATCAGCGGAAGAACGACGTCACTTTCACCATGCAGGATGGAGTGAAAAGGAAAATCGTGGAGAGGAACTCAAAAATTTGCTTAAAGCGGATGGAACATTCGTGGCCGGATTCCGCTGAAACTATGGTTGGGGTTCTGTGAAAATCACACCAAGATTATCTACGGTGTCTCCCATGAACTGGTGTTGGTGCGTTCACGAACAGATAATGATTGTGTCTACGATGCAAACGCAACATCCACCCCCAGTGTCATTCAAATTGATAGCATCAGCTGGCGTTTACCCATCATAAAATTGGACCCCAACATGCAACTCTATCTGTCGGATATCGTTCAGCGAGAAAAGGAAATTCTCATTCGTTTCAATCGATGGGAACTGCATGAACTACCTCTCGTCACGCAAACGAAAAATATTTGGCCAGTCAAGACGACGTCGGTGAAAGAGATGCCTCTGTATATCATTTTCGCTTTGCAAACGAACAAACGGGCCAATTAAAGAAAAATGCGTGTGAATTCGATAGTGCTACTCTGAGAACGGCAAAGTTATACGTGAATGATACATGTCTTCCCTACAACGACATTCGCTACAGTTGGCCGACGAATACGACAGATGCTGCTGGAGATCACACCCAATTAAAACCAGAAACATTTCACATGTTTAAAAATTTTGAACGTGGCTACTACAATAGAGAACCCCTCTACGCCACAACGTTCAAGGGTTATACGACAATGTATCCTTTCATCGTGTTTGACTGTACACAGATGGAACAACCCACCATTCAATCGATGGTTGATACTAAAATTGATTTTGAAACGAGAGAGATTCGTGTCAACACTTCCGCATATTGTCTTCTGCTGTATCCCTGTTCCTGTAGCTATTATCCTGTGACGGGTATCGTCACAAAAGTATAACTGCATGGAAACATTGTACGCTATGTTAGTTGATTTGTCATCACGACAGCAGAATCATTATGGACGTAGAGGAAGCAGTAGAAGACGGTAAGAGTGAAGAAGTCCTTCGAGTTCTACTACTACACCCTCGCAACCTCCACCACGCAGACGACGAAGACGTATATCTTTGCATCACGATGAAGCACAGTGTAGTCAATGTGGTAGGAAGAAGAAGAAGAAAATTGTGATACAACAACCAACTCACTTACATCTGCTCCCTCTTGCTATTTCTCTGTCTTCCCACTTTCGGTTGCAACACTTTGTTTACACAATTCTCATTATCATCGTGATCCTCTTTCCCCTCATCCTTCCGTAGGTTTTCTATATCCACTTTGATACGATCAACGTCCTTTAGACTTTCCTCCATTTTCATTCTATTCCTCCGACTTTCCAACATACAGTCTCTATCATTATAAAAAACAAATAAACAAAGTACGTATGAAATTAACGTATCTCAACTCTTTGTTCAAAGACACACACTAAAAATCATATCAAAAAACATACAATGTCAAAACTATATAAAAGAAAATAACACACACTTACAAGTAACTTTGCGCCATAATGCACTGGTCACACAACAGACTGTCCGTTCTCCATATGTCGTATGCTCTCTATATATACAGTTTTTTCAAGGCACTACTCCACACGTGTCTATCAACACATATCATTTCATATCCTTTTCGGTTCGTTAAAAGCAGGAAATCTCTTGGTACGCTAAAAACAAACGTCTTTTGAAAAATCCCCGTCTAGTCGCTTCCTTCGGGAACACCCCACTGCGGGCGACGCGTTTCAAAGTCCACCGGAAGACTCTTTCCATATGTTCTATCTATGAACGTTCGGTTACAGCTGTATCCTGTAGCAAGCTTCGGGAAAAGCATTTGTGGAGACACCGACGTTCGCAGTACGCAACATATCACATTTTGAGCGGGAGACACTATCTTTCGTCGTTCGGTTGGGCGATTTCCTCGCAGGCCGCGCGTTTGTCACGGCGGCGCAGTGATAGCGCAACACACAATAGGATCTCCGCGGTGTCTTCGAAAACTATATGAGAATGTGAAAATCATGCACCAGACTTCATATTACAGAAATTCTTTTACAGCGAAGCACAAGAGATATTCTCTCTCACTTTTTTCTTTCCATAGCCGATACAACGATTGTGATAACTTTTTGGTAAGTAAAAAAACCAATATAAATGTCTTTCAGTTTTATACACAAATGTCTTTTTATTTTATATTTCAAAACAACAACTTTTTTCATTGTGTTCCGTCAAACACCATGCTTTTCGTATGTTGGTTTTTTTTTATTTTGACTATACACACCTATATAGTACCATTTCATTTCCAACGCTCTACACCAACACATGGGGACAATATGATCCTTTGGTAGCAAATATATATTTACACTATGAAAACAAAAACAATTAAATGGCTATGAATGAGACATGAGAGGATGCAACACTTATCGTGGATCTCCGGAAGATAGCGAGAAACATATGAGAATAAAACGCTCAATAACCTACCTCATATGCGATTAGAAACGTCTTCTAATCGCATGACGGTGCAAGCACGGAAGTGATAGTCCAGCCTCCGGAAATGTGGGAGGAGGAGAGCGATAACTTCTTTTCGCCAACCACAAATCCCAACAATATACAATCTTTTGGCCCCTCCTTCTTTTTTTCACAAAATGGAGTATGACAAAATCATATATATTTTCAAAGCTGCATTAGCATTTTTTTCAATAATGTATCTTTCAAGATATATTAGCATTTTTTTCAATACATTTCATCATATTATAACATAAATGTTCGAATTGGATTTCATTGAACATTCAATTGGATAAAAAATAATAAACAAATGGCATTCGATTCGACGATTTACAATCATTATAACTATTTAAAAAACTATTATTATAATTTCAAATTGGATTTCATTCACATTCAATTGTAAAACAAATAAATTAACACATTATTATAAATTATTATTATAATTCCATATTGGATTTTTCAATCCCATTCCATTGTAAAACAAAAAATTAACAAACAAAAAATATTACGATAACACTTTACATTCGAATTGGCTTTTCATCCACCTTCAATTAAAATTACTTCTACTACATTAAAACACTTAAACACGTGATCGTATGAATCGTATGCAATACCACGCATATGGCATTCGATTCGACGAAGAAACGTCATAGTACGTCATTGTAAAAAAATGATTAAGACATACTACGTCATTGCAATACAATAAAAAAGTAGTCATATAAATATGCCACAATGAATAGCCATATACTCCACTCTACGCAAGGCCTTTCGTCCAAGACACACACACAGTATGGCATCCATTTCATTTACCGTGTTTTTTCGTCGTAAACAACCATACGCTTCGATTACGCCATTTCTCTCTCTCTCTCTCTTCCTTTTCTTTTTCGATACCACTCTCTCTCTCTCTCCCAAATGCTATTTCGATTACGCCTCATTGCGTGTGACGTGACCACCCACTCTTCCAATACGCTATTGCTTTCATTATTGCACCTGATAGATGCTTTTTCCTTTCCTTTCCTTCTTTCACACTGTCCACTCGCGACGCTTTCAAAACCACCACCACCTCCTGGGAAAGTGGCTTCGTTTCGACATAGGTGAATTTGGGGGAAGGAGTGCTCTCATCACCTGGTTTTTTTCCAAGTGGCTTCGCTTCGGCATAGGTGATTTTGAGGGGGGGGATGGCTCACCGCACGGGAAA
>NNCF01125933.1:1752-17155 GCA_002313205.1 Laupala kohalensis
GCTAATTTCATGTTAATCGAAATCTAACATTTCTGTGAACGTAATAGAGGTATAAGTAAAATATGGCTTATTCACCTTATAACGGAAAAAGATACTAAATTATCAAACTTTCTCATTGCTTCTGTTGAAATGATATCTTCATTTCTGAAACCTCGATCGTATACTGTTATACTTACAACACATATAGGACATTATAGTTTTGATTATTTTAAGGTTTGCCTCATAAAACAAGTTTCGTAAAAAGATTGTTTTTCACTTCGTTATATCTAATAGCAAAGAACATTTTAAAACATATATACTTTTCTTTTCATTTCTCAGTAGAATGTTCCTACCTGTTTTGATAACAAATTACAGATACTTCATACTGATGTAACAAGATAAAAGAAGCACAGGAGCGTATCATGAAAGGTTGCTCACAGTTAACCCACTGAGACTATAAAACCATAACAAATAATCAAGGGGAAAAAACCACCACGAAATCGCCAAAACATTTCTGTTTCAAAAGACAAACAATATAAACCCCAACCACTTTAACTGTGATGCTTTAAAATATCATGGTTTCCTTTACGTTTCGACTAGAATGCCATTAAGGTTATAAAATTTTGAGACAAGTTTTTATACACTTAATAGATGTAATTGTTTTAAAAACATCATTTAGTTATGTCTGTTTACTTAACACAGTGTTTCAATAATTACAATTTCCAGATGAAGAAGTGAAACAAAATTCAANCATGAGGGTGGGTTATAATTTAAATTCTTGGTGTATAGATGTTCTAATAGAATCGTGATAAAATGCTTATTTTCTGTATCTTATACGATTGTTAATTTTATTTAATTTTTGTAAATTATGGATTACAAAATTTGTGAANAGTTCTGAATTAGGTGTTGTTGTTTTTTTGATAATGTATGAAAGTATTGTTTATTTCTGTTGAAATCATAGTGAGTTTGCATATGTAGTATTAGCATATACAGTTTTTCAATAAATAATAAAATAACTTTAAGGAGCAATTTTTTTAAATAACTCAATTGTAATTATATTTCGTGTTAATATTTTTTTATTTATTTAGATTTTTACCCTTATTAACTATGAGACTACATTTTTGTTTTTTAACAGGACAAAAAAGAAAATTATTGTTCAAATAATTGTAAATGTTACAAATTTGGTATAAATTTTGCATCATTTAGTAGAAATTGATTCAAATGTAATTTTCAGATTGATAAATCATTTTAATAAGCATATTATTAAGAACCTGTGTCAGCTTAAGAAGAAAGCTGACACAACTCGATTTTTTAAGAAATGGGCACTGTTAGAAATTTTATTTCTGGATAATTAATGAGTAATACAATGGTACTAAATTATGGTACTAGTTTGATTTGATTCAGTTATAAAGGTTGTTTCAGCTTAATANACTAGTTTGATTTGATTCAGTTATAAAGGTTGATCCAGCGTAATCAAACTCACTAATTCATATAGCCTGTGCTGAGACAGAAAATGCATCACAAATAAACAAATATGTACAATGGACGTTATGTGATCTTCTGAATCAAAAGTGCAAGTCACAAAAAATGCCATTATAAATTGCAGCACTAGAAAAAAAAATCAACTTCTAACATTAATAGCAAAAAATACTCTGGATGTACAAGAAGTTAAAAAAGTCCCCTACCTTCCAGTTATCGTGGGATTAGCTTCCCGTCCTAGTTATCCCATTACGAAACCGACATAATAAACAGGCAGCTAAAGAAACTGATCCTGTCCTCATCCCAAATTAAGAAGTTCTTGGAACCTAAAAAGATTCATCATCCCAGCAGAATATGATTTGATAATCCACAACTAAGAGAAAAATCAACTCAAAATGAAACAGTAAATTTATATAACAACAATAAGTTGTAGGCCTAAATAATAACAACAATACAAATGTTTTATCGAAAGACACATTTCAAATGATTTATAACCACCTGTAGGATAATGGGATCTTCAAAGAAGTCAAAGAACCATTACATGATTTCAGTTTACATAAATGATCAAACCAGAGGAAATTCTAGGTACAGAAGGGGTTATATTATAATGTACATAATTAGGTTAAAATGTTGTCCATTAAAAAACTATTCATCTATGATTATTAAAAATAAAATTGTTTAAGAATTACAACTGTATTTCCTACAGGTCTACTCATAAAAAAGCCTATATTTCAATTGCAAGACACAAATTTTGGTAATCCTTTTCATATAAAGACATGGTGATTAGAAAATAATACATTCAAATTTCTACTAAATATGCTTGAAAGATCTTAATGAAATTAGGAGAACAAGTTCTAACAGCAAATTGCACAACAGATACCCTCCAAACAGTATACTATGCAAATGTCCATTCCATTCTAAAATATGGTGTAATATTTTGGGGACAAGCACCAGAAACAAAACAAACTTTTTGTTTACAGAAGAATACAATTACCAACTCTAATAATTTTTCTAGATGTAAACCATTGTTTGAAAAGTTGAAAATACTTCCACTGCCATGCATGTACATTTTTGAACTTTGTACCTCGTAAAAAAAGAGCTACTTGACAAAGGACCACTATAGATTTAATTCCAATGTTCATGTTCACAACACTAAGACAGGCCAGAAATATCCATCCACCACAGGTAACATCCACTCCTGGCCAAAAAAAGCACTTATAATGCAGGTATACAGCTATATAATGCGTTACCACTAAACCTAAAAAACATCAATACACTGAACCCATTCTAAAAAAAACTCAAACAATTCTTAAAACAGAAACTCTACTACAGTGTACTAGAATTCCTCAATGACAATAGCTAATGTATGACATAGTCTGTTGCAGGTAATCACTAGAACAAAGATGCAGAAGGTGACCTAAGATGAAGGAATCTAACCACATCAAATTACATTGTTTTACCATACTCATAGACCTCAACATAAAATTTTTTAAAAAAGGTAAAATAATAGAATTCCTACCATATAGATATCTAATAACCCTAGCCTAAATAAATATTAATGTTCTGTAATAGTAGAAAATACTTGTATTTTATGTTAATTTCTACTTAGCATAAGTTAAATAAATATGGTTAAATGTATAAAAATGTTATTATAATGTAATTCTTATATGTAAATATTATTGTTTTGTTGTTAGTTCTATGAGTCACCATACATCTTTGTTACAATCTATGTGGTTCAAGAAACTAATATTATAATAATTATTATTATTAAATTAACTGATAAATGCATACAGTATTTACCTCATTTCAAAGGCAATCAATGTTTAGAGTTGACTAAGGTTTTGTTTCATATTTATATTAATAAGGATAAGAGAGTAAATGAAGACAAAATATGAATGAAAAACTCTCCTTCATGAATTAGAATAAGACAGAACCTATCAATAATTCACAATTATAATTACAGTTACATGGTGAGTAAATAAACATACCTTGCCATTGAAAGATCTAAAACTTTGATGTTAAAGGGAAAATATGCTTGAAAAACCATTTACATTAAGTTCTATTCAAGTGTCCACACACATTTCCCGAGGTCACTTTCTACTGTATTTACGTCAAGCAAACTACAATCACAAAGGTAGACTAAGTATCATGAAACCGAACCTCAATACTAATTAATACAGTATTGTATGAAATAGAATATTATTCATTTTTCTTTCTACAGCCACTCACAAAAATTAACAACAACAAAACAAAAAGTAAAAATAATGCTGCAGTGTTTAAAATACTTCGTTCAACTAGGCTTACATATTTTAACGTTTCACAAGTAATTTAACATACGAAACTTCGTCTAATCAACTTACCTTCCAATGTATTGATAACCGAGTTACTTTGCAGCCCAGTATCTCTCTATGTATTTCAATACAGGAATATTTGTCTGAATTCAATCTGTAAACAAGCAGCCCGTTCTACAAGACGTATTACCACAGATGACGCCTTACTTCAAAACCAGAACGCAATTGGCAACTGATCGACGAATACAACCACAAATTATATCACAAGAGACAACCCACTACGTTCACTTTGAGCCACATATTCTTATAGAAACACACAGAACGGAGAACAGATCTCGTCTGGTCACAATGTGCTGATGGGCAAGCAATGGTTAGGAGCAGGGACTCAGCGATGCCAACACCTGTCNGACCTTGAGCGAGTATCTACGGATTTCAGACATAATCGAAAATCTACGTACTTTCAATCAAATATTCACAAAATCCCTCTATTGCTTAAATAAATAACTTTATTCTTATGTATCTTCACAAATATTTGAAATTTTTATCAATATTAAACAACATTGTGCAATGTTACGTAATAGCCAAGTATTGGTAGCACTACGTATCTCAAACTCCCCCACTTTACGAACGGGGAAATCCCGCTCTTCCCAACTCTCTTACACCAATATACTGACACTCACAGAAACATTCGGTCACTCGCATAAAGTAACAGGATTTGATTTTCCCTGTTAAATTATTAATACAACCAATCAAAGGAAGGAAGTAACAAACATATGTCATTCTGCGAACACAATTCTAATATATAAAATGACGGGTGAAGAAACTCCGCGTCAAAACCATTTTCTTGTTTATAAAAATGTCAAAATTGTCTGTGACAGATTTATTCTGCTAAGTGCTTTCTTCCGTTAATACGCAATTTTTTTTATTTATTCATTCATTTCATAATAAATCAACTATCTGTTTCGTTTTTGTATTTTTTAGTATTCAGAAATGTTTTTAGATTCAAAAACGTTATTTTTTAGTCCTTCTAAGTGTCTGTATCTAAAGTGAAAAGCTGCAAAGTAAAAACATTGTCTGATTAAAAACGATCTGTTCTTTTCTCAGTTATTTCCAGACATTTCTATTTCGGTTAGTCATCTCCAGACTGATGTATATTATTTGCGTGCGTTTTTCGCGTTATGTTTATTGACATAAATTAATTTAACATTTATAAAAAAGGCTACCACATTAATGCTTCTTTCACTTGAAAAATATACTTTTCATTTTTATACATTGTGCGTTTTTCTTTCTAAAAATCTCTTATATGGTAAATAGTTTTACAAAATTCTCCAAATATTATTATGAAATAAATACGATTCACAAACTGACAGTATTTGAATCAACACCTCCGTACTACAACATTCAAACCAAGAAATGTGTTTGTATAAAATTATACATTTTGTTGTAACAAATGTGACTAACTTTTTCATAGTTGGTATTAAAAAACGTTTTGATAAGTTCTCTGTGAAAAAGGTCGTTATAAACTGACTCATGAGTGAGGTAGATACATACAGTTCGTTGTCTGTTAGTGTTCAGTGCGGTACGATGCGTTTGTTAAGTTCGGTAAAAGTGATTTTTTCTCTCTCATCGTTTCATGAAGACGAAGATATTTTCAGTTCTCTTGACGCTTCAATTCGTTTGACCTTGCAATTTCTGTTTGACCTTGCCGATCGTGAGTGAATTGCGTGTTTAATTTAATACATGAATACAATGCATACACCGTGATGTAGCATGAACTGCATAAAGTTTACAAGTACTTATTAACTATTCCACTAACGCAAGTAAGTTGTGAGTGTGCCTTTTTGAAAATGAAAATTTATAAAGACAAAACTACGATTAAACTTTTCAAATGAAAATTTGGAGTCCTTTCTTCTCATGCAAACTGAAAGAGAATTGGTTTCATAATAATAAATTTATTGTCAAAAAACAGTAGACACTGCGTATGACCACGTGGAGGAAATAAAAAATAATTTACTCTCCGGAAGCAAGCAAGGGACCATCCCATCAATTCCGATCAAGGGCCCTAAGGCAGAGGCGGATTCAAAAATTCAGCAAAAAAAAAAAATTGGAATCTGAAATAAACATTAACTCTATGTGAACAAAGTAAAGAGATGAATCGCCTATAGGTCGTTTAGAATATTCAAAGCTATTAAAAATTAATTTCGAAATTTATTTAAATCGAGCGCCATCACAAAATATTATATTTAATGTCTTAGCTAGAAAGGGAGTGAACTATACTACTTTCCAGTAAATGTAATGCTGCTCAGGATATAGGGAAGTCTGCTAACACATTCCTTCTCAGAGATGGACAATTAATCTCAACAATTCTCCTGGACGGTAAGGCTGCTTTAACAAAATGATTTTTTTTTTTCATATAGAAATTCAGTAAAATATAAACATGAGCATTTCATTCTACGCATTTGGCAATTCGATCAATCTTGAAAGACAAAAATATAAATTTCTATAAAAAAAACCTGATTTAGATACGGCGAATCTGAAATCAATGACTGTAATTAATGGCGAATAATATTTAGAATATTTTTTCCAGTTTCATGCTCATTTCAAAATCGTATCTCATCGTATCATAGTACATAATTTTTCATTAAGCAAACATTAAATATTTTGTTAAAGTTTAATATGAATAATAATGTAAATTTCATAATGTTTTAAAATATGCTTTTCTTTTAAAAATTATGCTTCATGTTGCACTCATGAGATTAATAGCTTCTGAGTGAAAGTAACGTTTAAGAAATATAATCCTTCATTTATTATTCTAAAAGCTAATGTCTTTTTAATATTGTGATTTTAAAACATATTTTTAATACATACATAACGTTTATTATTTATTGGTGATCATTGTCGTAGTTTTAAATATGTTGGAAGCTGAATACCGGATTTTGAATTCGTACTTTATGATAAATTTCTACTAGATGACTTTTCAATTACCATTTGTAGATATAAAACCAAATAAGCATTATGATATGGTAATTTCCCTTTGTAAGATTTTACTTGATTAATAACATTTAATGCATGACGTCTGAGTGTTTCGATTTAAATGCATATCTAGTATAGTTTCTAAAGCATAATACAAAAGAATGCTTCAAATTTGATTATACAAACTGATAATAAACATAAAACCATTAATTACACTTCCTGTTAAACAACAACTGAAATAACATAGGTACTTGTAAATAATGCATATTTTTTTGAAGAAATTTCATTATTTGACCTCTCGATCTCGTCATCCCCTCAGCATACGCAACACGAGGGCCTGGAATTCAGTCTCTGCCATCATTGCTGCTTACTGCACAACGCAGCTTTGCCGGACACGTCCAGATGCCTTGTTGTCCAGAAAAGCTTTCTCTTGGAAGTGGTGGTTATGTCTGTCCAGTTGTCATCGCAATGCCTATCGTATTTTTCCTAATTTATTAATATATTCCTCAAATAAATTGTACTTCATTTCTGAGTACTCGTCACTACATCAGAGTATCAAAATATTTTATTTCAATTATGAGTTATTATTACAAGTTTTAGGGTGAATTTTTTAATGAAGTCCGATTGATCTTCATTCAAATTAAGGGAAATATATTTTTGTGTTTTGATGGAGTCACTGGGAAACGGATACTTGTAAAAATAAGGAAAGACAGTGTACGTAAATAAAATAATGTTTAAAGAATTCTTTGCCAAAATTGACTTCCTAGCGGCTCAAAACTTGCAGAGAAAATTTTATAGCTAATACTTACCCGGAAGGAGGACGGTGATTCAATAAAAGAAGTTGGAATGCATCTACACTATGCTTATTACAATCACCATAAACATAAAATAAACTTTATTGTCAAAAAAAGCAGTTGCAAACTGCATATGACCACGTGGGGGATAATAAAGTAATTTACTCTCCGGAAACAAGCAAGGGACCATCCCAGCAATTCCGCTCAAGTCTCCAAGGGCAGTGGCGGATTTAATATTTCCAAAAAAAATAATTTAATAAATACGTAGTTATCCATAAACTATTCAAAATAAGTAGATCTTAATGCAGTACAAAATCGAGATTAATAAAACAATAGTAGTAATGACATTCTCGCCCAAGGAAATTCCGCCATTAACTGGAGGAAAACCCGGACCAGGATAGGTAATACTACACCAAATGAAGCATTTTAACAATGTTGGAAATATAGTTTAAAAATTAAATAGAATTGGATGCACTAACAATCACTGAGTTTTTTTAACAATAAAAAGCTACATTTTAAATCATTACCAAACATATTTTTTTAAATAAGCCAATTTACCCTAATAGTAAATTGGAGCCAAACATGCAATTATCATAGGTTAGGTAAAAGTCATACTTACAATTCATACATTTATATGAGTGTTTTATCATCAAAGAAACTTGTATGATCAGTTAATTTTGGTTAAAATTCACGAAAAAAATTTAAAAGCCGAAAAATTATTTTGTGTATAAGAAAAAAACATCAAACAAGGAAAGTGTGATTATTATTATTTTATTTGTAAATATCAATACACAAAGGGACAATGTCATTTCCCAAGAGGGGGGGCACATTTGGGTGCCTTATCCTGAGGTACGCTTCATCTTGATATACATAATTAATTTAGAAATAAAGAGTACATACGTGTTAGACTTTTACATTAGTCAAATATAAAAACGATATTAAGAATTCTAATGTACTTTATAATAAACTTAAAAATAATCCACACCATTATAACCATATGAAATGTCAAGTGACGCTTTCCTTGCTGATGAACAAAATATCTTAAAGTTAGCAAATACAAGCGTTCATGAATGTTGGAATTCGTATAACTAGCGTTTTATATGACCTTATTACAGACGCAAAAAATTGGATAGTCAAACACGTTTCCGTTGTTGACATGTTGAAAATGTTGTTTTATGTCTCCTGATCGATGGAATGATAATACAACCAATGTTTGTTTTCGTGTCAGAAAAGTTGATAAAACGGAGCGAGGCCAATATGATTGGACAGCTAGCTGCAAGGCCAAATTAAGATGCAGTTATAAAGCGACGTAATGTTAGCTCACTGATGCAAGAGTGGATTTTATATTGACATGGGTGTTTATTCCGAACTACTAGTGTTCAAATCATTAGATACGAAGTATATAACGTGTTATATTCGTCGAAGCTACTAGGTTGAAGTACCCCCCAACCTCCCCACCCAAAAAAAAGCGTTTGAGAAGATAGCATGAACCACTGACGAATTTTCACACACTTGCAGCGAAAAATTTAGAATTATTTGACTTCGATTTACTATGGGGTTACATGGAGGAACTTATGTTTTTATGATGTCTTGACACAAGTACAGGCTTTAGTGACATTTATTATAAAGATAAATGTAATCGCTTTAAATGTATAAAGATTTTCATTCCGAGATTTTCGAAATTTGAGAATTTTAAACAATAATTATTTCAATGTTATGTCTAATGCCATTTCTTGACGATCAGATCTTGCTAACGTGGCTAGAGTATTAAATTTAGTAAACAATTTGCATAAAAGGCCCATAACAACTATCAAAAGGCCATTAATTTTAAATAATTCCATTCCAAAAAATTTAAATGGTATTAATAAATTAAATATCTTCAAATCCGTTGTAAAAAGATATCTAATACTCTATACATTCTATAATGTGAAAGAATTATGTATTTTTAATACAAGACGTTATTGAGTGATTCAATTTACCAATAAATATTTTATTCCATATGATCTCGGTTGATGTAAGAATTGATTATTTCTCCTAAACTTTGTCACGTCATTGTTGTATTATTCTACATTATTGTGATTAAAATCCTTTCTCTGGCCCGGGGTTTTCTCGTTTACTTCCGGGTAGTGGCGGCTTTTCCATTGGCGGGAATGTCTTTTAATACACATCATTTCAAATTTTTACTCCATATAATATCTACATTTCATTTTGGAATAATCATTGGATAACAGAACGTAATTTTTAAATATTATTTTAGAAGTACTAAATTGATAATGTAAGTTATTTTATTCCACATAACATTCAGCGTACACAGAAATCTTCAAAACCGAAAAGCATTTCCGTACGGTTTGCACTAATATACACGTTATAAATATCATACCCATATCTACGAACAAACACTCACGGTTAAATTAATTGTTAGCAACTATGCAAGAAAATATAGCGTGAAGGTATATAGCATATTGCATTAAATGTAGTTGCATGAACAATGAGATTATAGTTTCTCCTACAAGTGTAAATTCGCTTAAACTAACATTATAAGTTATTCTCATTCACATCTCATTCTATGCGGTTTTCTTAAAAAAAGTAGACTAATTAAATAAAGCATTTACTTCCGTTTTTCTCTCAGTGCAGCACTTCAAATTCTCTCGTAAAAATGTTTTTTGTCCGATGTTCGTTTTCTTCAAATATAAACTAAAAAAATGGGAAGAATTTCGTAGATTTTTCGCTGCCAAAAGTTATGCACATATCGTGAGGTGGTGTACATTTAATTTCCATGTATTTGGTTGGGACAGAGTGAAAGTATTTAAACGATTTTCTGCTTTTTCCCAATTTATTCCATTGACTTCATTGTTGATGAACTTTTCCTGACTTAATATTCCAAAATCGGGAAGTTTTCCTTTAGGTAATTTGTACGGACAATTTGAATGCATACTAAAATAGTCCAAACTAGTTAAAATGTTGTTTCAGCCGATTTAACAGTAGCAGTTCTTATAGAATCCCTAATGTAGTAGTAGTGAAAGTACTCGCATAGTCTAACGGAAACAAATACAAACTCTTCAAAATCTCAGGAGTCTTAATTTCAAAACAGTTAAGCACGACCTCCAAAGAAGGTGAAGAGAGAAAAAATAAAGTATACAAAGCACAAAGCGTCAAAATTCTATTTAATTACTAATTACTGACATGAACATTTATGAATAGGTTTGTAAGATTTGACCAAATAATAATCATTCTTGAAGATTTATACCAAACAATTTATATTCAACAACAATGTCTCATTACATTGCAACATTCTAATGTATACTAATATTAAAATATATCAATTTATTAGCCATTTACCCAGATTNTACTAATATTATAATATATCAATTTATTAGCCATTTACCCAGATTCTTAATATGTAAGTACATTTCATGAATAAAATGACTAAATAAAGAAACATTATTACAAAACCTTCCGGTAATTTTTTGAGAAAAATAAACAATAATTAGAATCACTGAAAATTTCTGGAAAGAACAAAACACAAAAAGAAAAGGAACAAGTACGGAGTCTTAATGCTCAAAACCTCTCTTTCGATAGTAAATAATAATATTCAAAAGCTGCAATTCATGTACAGAAATTTTTTTAAATTTTTATATTGTATGTGATAAAAGAATCTGACGAATTGTATGTTTTAGTCATGTCATGAAAAAGGCAGAAGTTTGAGGTCCTCGGTCGAATACTTTTCTTTCGATATTGTTTCATACACAAAACACAAAGGACTTCATAAAGAGTGTAAAAATTACTTATTATGATTGTGATGAATGTGACGTGAGAATCTGACGAATTTCATCTGTTTGAGCAACGTCCATAGGGGTTTTGTTGTGTTCATTCTTTATATCAACGGATGCTCCCGCATCTAACAGAAGACGCACGCACTCCACGTGTCCTTGTTTAACAGCAAAATGCAGAGCAGTATAGTTATCTTTATTCAATAAGTTAACAGATGCACCTCTATCTAAAAGCACTTTCAAAGTTTCCACTCGGCCATTCAAAGCAGCTTTTGCAAGACAAGACTCTGCATCAGAGCTTAATCCATCAATAGCTATACCAATATCCAACATTGCATTAAGCATATTGACTTTCCCACGTCCTGCGAAAGATAACATAGCGTCACGTGCCTCCTGACTTTCACTGAACCCTGGTACTTCTTCTTCAAACAAATATGGAAGATACTCATCATCATCGCAATCAAGAAGAGCATTTCTCATCTCCATTTCCTTATCCTGTATTTGCTTCAACATCAGAGGAAGTATAGAGTATTGTTTATGTTTGATAACTAAATAAAGAGGAACATTAGAAGAACGATTTTTATCATTGTGCTTTTCTGCCGATGGCCCTCTTTGTAGTAGCAACTTTACGACATCCCACTTCTCTGCCCTCGCAGCTGCAACAATGGACGAGTTATCATCTTTATCTACAGCGTCTATACAAACTCCGTGATCGATTAAGAGTTCAACAACTTTCACATGTCCTGCCTTCGCAGCCAATAACAAAGCAAAGTTTCCTTCTGCATTTTTCACTTCCACATTTGCACCAGCCATGAGCAGCCTATGAACGATTGAAACGAAGCCTCCAGCAGAGGCACAATGCAGAGGAGTGCAACCGCGGTGACCACGTAAATCAACTTGACAGTTCCCTAAGAGAGCCAAAACAACGAGTTCATGTCCTGCTCTTGCGGCCAGATGAAGAGCAGAATCACCTTGTTCATTCCGCTGACGAATATCTGCACCATCCTTCAGCAGACGGAGAATAGTTTCAGCGTCGTCATCTTGTACAGCTCGAAACCATGACGCAGGAGAATCGGTATCCGTAGTGCGTCTATCAGCGACGGAAGAATTCATTGGAAAATCAGATGCTCGATTCGCTAAGAGAGCTTCAAATTTTGGGAGCATATTATCTAGAGCTCGTTTGACAGAGTCGCCTAATTCTGAAATTTCGGTCTCCGAATTCTCTACTCTGCTCGATTGACAATTTCTGATCTCAGAAACCTCTGACTGTAACTCGTCAAATCTACTCGAAAGAGATGTTATTTCTACCGTCACTGCATCTACTTGGGCTTGAAATCCGTCCATTTTTTCGAAATAGATCTGAAACAAAAGCAGACAACTTACAGTGACGTCACACAGGTAGGAGAACAAAGGAAGAAAACAATTATTTTGTGCTCATTGTGAACATCTTGCTTGCGTCAAGTACAGACAAATAAACGAATGAATTGCATATAAAGCCGTAGTTTCGTACTTAAAATTTATAGAACCACTTTCGAAAACGTTTTTTTTCAGCACCCGATTGTGTAATAAATTTCTACATAGCGAATAGTATAATAAACGTGAAAAAATTAACGGCTATAAATAAACATCAGCTAGAGGTTTATTGACAAAGTAATTATGACCTTTAGCCAGCTGGAAACAATTAATGTTGTACATAGACGAACACATCAATAAAGATACACGATTAAAACATAATTTAATTGGTACAAATACACAAAATAGGAATTGAATTCCCATAAGGTATGAGAATTGAAATTAATAAGTTATAAAGAACATGAAAATATTACAATGGATTATTATCACCTCGATAAACGTCAATGCGATGAGTTTAATTTGATGTTGATCAATTAACATGAAATTGTTACGTTAATATGCGTCGAATGACGTAGAGATTAAGAATTGATACATTTGAAAGACAGTTAAACAACTTCATAAAAATCCCACGACTCCTGGTTGACTCGTCTCAGTTTCAGCAGCTGGAAATAGTTTACACTTGCAGAGTCATTACCACACTGTTATTACACTTGACTAGCACTCGATGAATCGTAAATTTGTTATGGAATTAGTTAATATTACTCCCGATAACAATTTCAGTTTTCACAGTTGACATAATTTTTTTTAGAATTTCACAGTTCGCGATTAGTTTATAATGAGCAAAATTGAATTGTAGTTGTGCTACGCACTGAGTTTACACTAAGAGTGAATGAGTTAAACATATCAAAGCATTTACGGTGGAGGAAATCACTCGTGACGGAGCTCTTCTTTGAACGTCTGTTCGCTAAGAACAATCAGTCAGATTGAAGAGTCCTTCTTCTCGCTATCGACTGTCACCTTTTAATTCTTCGCGGCACTTGATTGGTTGATCTTTACTATTTATTCACTTGTCTGTATTGTGTTCATTTTGTACATTGTAGTAGTCACAAAATAGTACTCATTTGTGGAAGAATGTTCTATTCGCTTAATTGTTGACTGATTAATAAATTGTTTGTAGTTTATACAAATAACTTTCTTCTAGCCAATGCACCTTTATTTGGGGTATAACTAATACTAAACTATTGGAACTATTGGAACGCAGAGATAATCACGACAGAATTTTTCTTAGTGTCAGTGTTTAGCTCTACAGGACCAATACCTCATACTAAACACCGACCTATCATGTGCACCATCGAAGAGATTGTGAAACCTGTACATTTTAAAAGCACCTTATATCGACAACAGTAATATAACCACAAACAATATAGACATCAACATACGAACATTTCAGGGGGAAAGAGATCAGTAGATTATTTGTTTTTCTTAGCGTCAAACCCTTTATTTTCAGTTCAGAAACAAGAAGGGGAAGATCATAATTCACTATATATGACACAAATGTCTCTTGCAACGACACACTTGATGAAAGTGGATGATTTCAAATAGTAGCAGGAAATTAAGATAATCCTTTCAAAAACCACCAAACAATACAAACATCTAGCAAAGATAGAAGAAATGAAATAAGAATATATGAATGGAAAAAAGAAAGAAGGAACAAGATATAAAGAAATACCTCCGTATTCTACAATTCGAGACCAAGAAGTAGAACGACTAGAATGTATTACACTGTTCACTTATACGCCTTGATCTCTTTCTACAACTCAGACTTCATTTAAGCAGAAAATTTCCATCCTTATTTAGGTCTTCAGGAACAATTGATATTCTCAAATTTTAGGATGATTTGTACACAACGATAAATAAATTACACTAAAACTTTAAGAATTAAATGAACTATAGAATCAACAGACATTTGTCTCCTTATTACCTTCTCTGAAGAACTTTATTTTGTATGTTCAGTTTATCATTCACGACATTACCGATTGACGATATAACTCATTCATCTATTGGAGGAGACCAATCATCATAATCCGTCCCTAAAAACTAGTTGCCCTACAAATGCACACTTAAGCACCATACTGAAATGGAAAATCAATTGTCAACGCCAGATGGGTTTTCCTTTAACATGGTCCAGTCAGGGAAGGGAGTTAATTCCCCTCAAATAATAATTTAATAATTATTCTGATAAGGAAAAAAAGGACCGATATTACATTTCAATATCCACCTTTCTTTAAGCTTTTTTAAGCTTCAAAACTTATTTATTGACGTATGTGAAGGCTATGGAAACTTTTTCACATCGAGTAAACTATTATCCTGAAAAATTCGTAACGCACCTTTCAGCCACGAATTCGAACGTTCGAGCTACGAATTCCCCACTCTACCTCGGTCACTGTAATTCTTACAAAGAAAACAGAAATATCAGCTTACAATCAATACTCATTCCGGAGACGTCCTCAAACATCTATGAAGATACTTATTTAAGAATACTTAATCTGTCCTTTTCGAGAATAATATCTCTAAGAATATCAAAAACTATTTAAAAACGTTACGATTTAATTCCCTTTTAAACGGAAACGTAAGCTGCTATCTGTGAGTTCTGCCACAATTCATGTTACGTCTTGACACCGATATGTCATTGAAACGTCTGAATGTGATAGTACATACGGAAAATGAAAAGAAAAACCTGAAGCCTGTGTCACATCTGCGTCTG
>NNCF01125934.1:15183-66693 GCA_002313205.1 Laupala kohalensis
AACATCTCACAACGTTTCGACTCACAGAAATAAATTCGTCCAGATAAATGTCGTAAGTAAGTTTTTGACTATTTATTAAATTATATAATGGACGTTAATTGAAGTAAAACTTGACTTGAGAAACACGTTGCCAGTGTTCTCTCGGCAACTGCAGAAACGCAACATGAAGTCTCCCTTCACACGACGTCAGATAGGTGAAGTACAAAGGCAGCGAATCGATATCGATTCCCTTACACAGCCACTCAAGGACTCCGCCGGAAGTCAGTAGTTCTAAGACTCCTCTCCTAAGACTCCTCCTCCACTTCCGGCGCCATAACTCCTTCGCTGAGGTGCGCTACCCCTCGCTCATTTGTTCCCAGAGCCATGAACGTCACATTTTTTTCCTTCTTCTTTTCTTCCATATTTGGCGTCCAGCAGGATCTTGGAAAGCGTCTCTGAATTCAGTGCAGGTAGAGAAGATCTTGAAACATAGAGTTTGTTTTGCTACGACGCGACGTTTTAGGAATGAAACTCAAATTTTTTAAGGGAAATGTCTTTTCGGTTGCTTTATTGGGGAGTAAAAATAATTGCAGGTATTTGAAAATATTTCGAAAACAAAATAGCGACAAAAAAGGTATCCATCGATGCCTAAAATGCTATTAAAGAGAGGATGATTTCGTATGTGTTTTTAACCCAGAGAGCATTATCAAAAATAATATAATCTACTCAAAATGCATCTTACGTAAAATGTACCTCAAAAGAAAGGGAAGACAACAAGGCAATCCGAGTCACCTATGGAACGTTAACAATTCGCGATACTCGAAGTTTAACGATCAACAAGTGACATGTTTTTCATTAACGGTCTACAAAATTCGAAAATTATTTTGACAAGTCATGATAAATAAACAAAAATTTTGGAGAACGTTTTTGGTAATATTGCAGTAATATTATAACTAATGACGAAACAATGTTTATGTACAGGATTTTAGAGAAAAATTATTTCCGTCTAATATTTCAAACACATTTATACAATACTAGGAATAGGAATAATATGTCTTATCATCACGAAATGTAACTCTACAATTACTCTTGCTTGCTCACTAGGATGATTTATTATAAGAATAAATTTATTTCAAAAGATGAAACTGCTGATGATCGATGGAGGGTATGTGGCACACCTCGTGAAACAATGGAGAATGTATTGGGAAGCTGCACGAATCTTTGAAGACTCGATTACACACGAGACATATAACTACATGCATCTATACATATAAGATCGTCTACTAAAAGAGACAGCAACGAAATAGGGTTGATAACAACACGGACACCGAATCATAGGAACGAGCCTTAAAATTGGTATCGGAAAACTCGCATTATAAGCTCTTCTGGGATCGATCTATATTTACTTATAGCACGGTAAATGGTAACTGACCAGACATACATGGTGGTGCTGAGATGCAAAACGCAGTGAAACGACTAGATATTCCCACAACCTGAAAAATGCAACTCTGAGAAGATCAAATGCGTAGTGAAGGGAGAAGAATTTAAAGAGAAGCTGCTAAAGAGCATGGTCAGTCCCATCATTATAGTGCCTCTTACTGATATGAAGGTGAGAACGTAGGTACGACCATGGGGTCCATATGGCCAAGGGTCCCCCGGGTCTCATGGGAGAAGCCAAGCTCTCTGACAGAACATATCTGGGTCGTGATGTCGGTTATTTGAAGGTTTCTTTTTTGTGTGGGGTTTTACGGCTCGCCGACATCGAGGTCATTAGAGCCCTAAAAATTGAAGGGTTTAGTTATTCAAAAGTTGTCACTTCATAAGATTTATGAATCAGAAGCTGAGGAAGAACTCTTGAACAGTCGAAATTGTGAAACAGAAAAATAAAAATGTAAATACAAATATTACAAATTAATTATTAAATCACAAAAGTTCCTTATAGTTCTGATTTGTCACTGATAATAATGTTACAAGATAATGTTGGTAAGCATTGTATCATCAATGCGGAATAATACGGAGAACAAGAAGTTGCGACACCACCTCATTCTTTCCACAGCGATGAAGATTCACTGATACATGTACTTCTGTACCATAACCTCGGATACGTAAGTTTCGCGTATCTGTTTTCATCACAACTCTCCATGCGTTCTGTTCCGCCCAATAGAGTACATGCGCTGCCATGCGTGCTAGACAATTCCGCGAGGAGATCGCGAGGAAAAACAAATAATAAATGCACGTACGTAATATTTATTCAGCGATATTAGTACGCTGAGCATACAGATGTGCGCTCATTGCGTGCAAAAAAAAAAAAAAAAAAAAAAANCGGAAATGCAGCAACCGTTATTTTTGTACAACGATAATGAAAATGTGATGGCTTTATTTGCTCGAGCAAAAAAGACGAACCGTAATGTGGAAGTTTATATGAGAATACAGGAGGAAAATTTATTCATATGAAAACACTTAATGCAAGGTCTAATAAGTCAATACGATATTTTCATCAAACATGCCATTATTTGTTGTATTTCTGGTCTCAGAAATATTTATCAACATCAGAAACGCAAATATTCCTTGTATATACACTATGTTTGCTATATTGTGTATAAATATACGATGGTATGAATTACAAACTTGTGAGAATGTCCAGATAAGTTTCATCGTAGTCACGTCATCTTCAGTGGCCATAAACGGAGTAATGAGACGCAAGAATTTAATACAATTCCGATATTTACGAGTAAGAAATAAGTGCAATTACGTCCACAACACACATTCACATGAATAAGAACCAATGAGCAAAACCCTTCAAAAGAGACGAAATAAGTAGTTCTGAAAGAAAATTTCTATTGCTTCAAATACAAAAAATCTAGCATTTTTAAACCCATTCGTTATAGACTACGAAATAAGAGCCGGGGAATCAAAATACGGACTCGCTTCCGTTTCCCTTAATTTTACAAAATACGAGTTCCAGAATTTCTGCGAGAAACTCTCCTTTTATCGGTGGAGTAGGGATAAAGGTTCCGTTGAGTTCATTGTGTTGGCTGCTGAATCATGTGCACAACTACAGCTGATGCATACCGCTACGAGAAACTGCGCGTAGTATTTTCCGAAAACATGAGAAATTCCACATTACAAATAGCAGAACGCGTTCACCTCCTCGTCACTGAAACCCGAAGCCACGCTCCAAGATCCGGCGGCGGAGACCGCGGAGTCCGTAAGCACGCGAGGACCGCAACCGCGTTCTGGAATGGAGCCCAAAGCGTGTTTCCGCCAACTCCGTTTCCCTCAAGCGACATCAATACAATAATGAACGCGGTCGCGAGCGCTCAACAATTTATGAACGCACCCCACCGCTCATTGCGAGTGGACCACTGACCACAAGCGTGACGCGGCAGGCACAGAAGCGGCTTCCGAACTCGACTCTTACGGCAGGATTAGGTTAAAGCTAGTTTCTACTACAACACGGTGTTAGTTGGTCTCCATGGGGATCGTGTAAACAACGACTAATGGTACAGAAGGGTTATAGCAATGGAAAGGCTACTTGGATGTTTGCAACCCTTTCCCAAGTCGAATTAACTTCACTAAATACGATAAAAGCGACACAACTAAAAATGATAACGAAATAATTATTCAGTTTTGATACACATATATTACTTGCACACAAGACTAAAATCTTAGAAAAGATAAAATGGTAAAACCCAACGTAAAAAAACCAGAAGTAAATAATAAAATAAAACCAAATAGTAATTAATTTTGAAAAAATCCCCTCAAATACCTCATAATTATAACATTTTAGTTTTAACGCAACAGCTCAGTTGAATGAGTCATTTACTATCACAAAGACAGGACATTATAAGTTTCATCAGGTTTTTAACCATGTTAACAAATGGAAGCGAATGGATTAGGTAAGCGATTCTGGAGATCATGGAAGAAACCTTCACTTCACGAGCAATTTTTAGCTATGTAAATTCCACGTAAGTGATAATGTGAGGATTTGGGAAAAGAGTACCCATTCGAAACAGTTGAGCCCTAAGTGACCGTATTCTGTTCTGTAGATAATTATATGATTTTTGGTACTTATTTCTTTACAAAACAAAGGGAACTTGACACGTAAAAACCTTCCCTCTGCTGCAAACACTTTTATATGACCTTGTCATCCGGCAAGGAGCACCCCCTTCCTCTAAAAAGAAACAGATGGAGCTATTTTGAATGAAATTCTAGCACATTAGTGGATTAGTTGCTCTGGTTTTCAGTTTCTTGATTCAAAGTGACCTCCAAGATACCTATACCCCCACTCCTAGCTATAATTCCTGAGGAGACATGGCAAGACAATGTTCTGGTTCCGACACTATCCTCTAACCTGGACGACCTTTAAAGATCGGATAACAACAGCGATCAACGCAGTGGATCGTGATATGTTGCAACGAGTTAACGACGAATTCTCCCATCGCCTTGATGTGGTCTGTGCTGCACACGGTGGCCATGTTGAATACACAAGTACGTAGGATAGGAAAGGAAGCTTGAGTATCAGTAAAACATGTCTGATTTAGCATTGTTTCCTATCAGAATTTAATTGGTGATATAATTGATGATTTATATTAAAATATTAAAATAACAACACGTGAGCGTTTTAATATTTTAATGTAAATTTTACATGGTGATTCCTCATATCAGAGTCGAAACGTTGTAATATCATAATTAATTTGTGAAATATATGATGCGCATGTTTAATAGGGTCGTGTATTTAATTATGGTTATCTTAATTTTGCCTTCTTAACTTTTTTATCGTAAAGCATTTCCCTGAATCGACAATAAAATACACGCCAGATTTACCAGATTAAGTTTAAGTATTACTTTGCTGCTGAGCTTGTTATTTTTCGAGGTGAGTGCTGCACTAAAACATGCACACCATCGTTGATCTGAGAGAGGTGAGTTCTTTTATTATCTCATGAACTAGAAGAGCGCAGTGATGCTACCGTAGTTGAGGGTGTACCATCAGCTTCGTCGGCATGTTTGTTTGCTTCGGCGCAAGAAGGCTCATGATGGCGGCAAACGAGGTTGGCACTACACCAAAAACAATTCTCCGCTCTCCCGCTCTGTCTATACTCGCAGCACTGTAGACGGAAGTACTAAAATATGAAGGTCGTGTTTTCCCATTAAATATCTTGGGTCCTCCTCAAGCACGCATGATCAGAATTACAGTCTTCTTGTGAACATATAATAGAGCTCGAAAACTTTAAGGTTATATGTGAAGTAATTTGCACATTCCATTTTCATATATCATCAATTTTTAACAAAAGGAGTTGTTCTGATTTTTATTTTTTCGAAATAGTGACAAGACCAAAACTCATATACATTTTAAATGAATTTTGTAAGAAGGAAGTAATTATATCTCATGAAATAAAACAACACTTACGCGCATTCTTTGCTGAATAAAAAATATTTTTAATAATGCTTCTCTTGAATCTTTTTAGTTCAGAGAAGGATAATATGACGAAAAAGTAAGTTTTTATTTCTTAAATCCTTTAATTTAGACAAACAACAAGATAAAAATGTCAGCTACAGAAATCTGATGGTCGTAAAAGATCCATAACAATCACACACTATGTCTCTACTCTCAACAAAGAGAGATAAACAGAGAGGGAAATAGACAAACAAAGAAGAAAGGAGAGAGAGGGAAAGCGACCCATCCGTCCACGCTCGGCCGTGTGATGAGCTGGAAACACTCGACGGCCGCGGCCATTTGACGGCTCAGTAAACGTCCGAGAGAGCGGTTAACACCACTTTACGTTTCCCTACAATAGACGAATGGCTCCATGAAGACATTGAACCCACCTGCACATCAGTAAGAAAGTTGTGTAACTCGCACTATCACAAAATATTCAGTTTTCACTTAATATGATTCACCTCACGCTACCTGTTCTCATTTATGAGTTAACATTATTAGTACTAGCAGTTGTTCTTCAACTTTTCGAAGAAATCTTTTTAGCATACATCAACTATTGATAGTTCGTTTAAAATGATGATTGAGAGGTTTAACGAAATTTTCAACACTAAGGTAATTTTTCCAACTGTTGTTTATCTGTTTTCACTGGGTTATGCCTGTGTTCGCACAGATAAAACGGTACACCGAGAAAATATCGTCCGCATGCATTAAAGTAATTATTTCCATTTTAAACAATTATGACTATGAATGTGTGACGAATATATATCCACTATTACGGAGTATTTAAAAAAAGGGTCAATTAAAGTAATATCAACTGAAAGTATTTTACTACAAACAATTTATTCCATAAAATTCTAGAGTATATCATTTCTCTCTTATTTAAGTCAGACACTTAACAAGAGAGAAAAATATATACTCTGACAAATTACATAACTATAGAAACAAATACAGTAGCGTGAGGCAAAGGTGCGCGAGATATTCCATTCGTCATTCCAGTAAGACTGATGTTTCAAGAGTTGTTAACATTCGTAATTATATCCCACATCATCGTAAATAGACATACACCTTAATTCGAGGTTTGTTAATCACTTAGTTAAGAGTTTTTTTGTTATTATTGCAATAGTAACCCGTACAATACAAGCATAATATGAAAGCAATAATAACCACGCGATTGTCAGTGAAACACAGTGTCTAGCAATTAAGAGAAAGTTAGCTAAATTATTCCAAAAGGGGTGTTCATCCCATAAAAAACACATGACTCATGGACACATGTGATGACTCAATCTATCGAAGCAACGAAACGGACCAAAACAATCAATGAAATTAGGCAGCACCACTTCCAGTAGCGAAGTGCACAACTAATCGCAGTCATTATCTACCTCCTCGCTGCCGCCCCAAACCCTCGTCGCTGAGGGCTGTACAGAACACTCATCGAGAGTGGCTGTCACTCAGCGTGGCTTTCCGAATCGAATAACGGCCACGAGCAGAGAATAAACACGAAAAATAAGTGTGCAGCAGTACAATATTTTATCTGTCCTGTCATTGGAGTAATTTAATCTGCAGTTTCCTTGGAGCATTTTCGTAGAAAAATTTCACTCTATTATATATTTATTTATTTAATGTCTTTTGACGAGGTTCAGGACATCAGGTCTGTTCTTCCACTTAACAGTTTGACTTGGGATTGATTGGGAAGGAGAGATGTTGAGTTGCCGGGGAAGTTATGATACCGAACAGACACTTGTCTGGACTATGTGAAAGAAATCCCAGTTGAAAGCCTCACCTCGTAAGGCCGAGCAGGGTTTGAACCCAAGCTCTACCGCTTAGCAGGATCTTGGAACTAGGCTACCATTAGACCACCGCTGTCGGGATATAATCGTCTGGAATTAAGGCGATGAAAGGAATTAAACGAGAGTCACCGTAGAGTGGTAGGAGGAGAGTGTGGCGAGTTCTGGCTTATGTCACATCCAACAATTTGGTGTGACGTGCGTCAACAGTGTTTACATGACATTAACTCTTTCCTCAAAGGTTCGAAAACATCTAGAACGTCCCGACATATATAATGTAAAAATACTGATCATTCAGTTTGATCCTTCGTATTGTCAGAGTTCTTACAAAATGAATCAGCGACACCTCTGGTCGTTCTATCTCAGCTCCTGGTGAAGTTTACATCAACAGAGAGGGGTGTTTTCGATCGAATACTAAGTTAGTGGCATTAGACTTGAGTATCAAGTTCATATATATATATATATATATATATATATATATATATATATATATNAATGTGCTTTTGCATTTAACGCACACCTCGCAATGTGAACGCGTCAATCATCAGATTATCGATGTTTTCTTCATCGGTGAATGCTATTTGAAATTTATTCGACTGTCACATGGAACGTATAAAAAATATAAAGTTTTGATTCTTGAACCGAATGAAAATGCGGGTTTTATTTCGCCCGGCGAAAGCGGAGACATGATGTCTCGTAATTAGAGAAACCAAAAGCACTAAGGAGCCAACTGGACGGTCGAAGTTCGAATCCTGGTGAGGTTATGGAAATTTAACTTAATCTCCACTGTCTCCCGGGTTCACTGAAAGTGTAATATAACGAGTAAGTGGTGCTTTCCATATTTCCTCCTTGTATCGGTGCGAAGAAATTGCGAAAATGTTTACACAATTTGAATGGCCTACATGAACCGAAAATGCTTACATATTTATCACAATGGTTCTTATATCGTCCATGATATACTGAACCACCAGAATTCTTCTCTCGGCTTGCAGCAGAGATTTCTCACATTTCCAACAGGGACATGGCGGAGTGTACAGTGGAACACAAATTGAGAGAAAACCGGACTCCCAGATTCTCTAACACACTCGACACCCGGTAATGTTAGAATCTCGAGAATACGATTTATTGGACAAGATTCGTCCAAATTATCGTGAATATCGAAAAGCTGTCACGAGATCCTGGCACGATTTATACCCACTGGTTGAAAATGTATCCGAGGAAAAACGTTTTTGAGTAGATTTTAGAGGGTAAAATAAATTCTTTGTAAATGAAGTCTTTTCGTGCACTTCGCAAAATGACTCAGAAACAGGCAAAAAATTCGAAAGCAACAGGGTGAATTCTTAGGACTTTTTAAATTCTTATATTACCTCTTCCACTAAAACTTCAATCCGTTAATATGAAATATTTCTATCATGTTTCCAAAGAAACCAACTAGAAAGGGTGCAGCATGTATCCTTCGACCTCAACAACTTTACCATCCGAGCTCCTAATTTGGAACTTCCCGAAGCACTCGATCTTCTATCCGACACGAAATAACCGTCCGAGCGCAGCACTACTCACCACCGCACCCTCACCGTCCCGCACCCCTTTCCACACACACACACACACACACATGCACGTGCGCGCGTCCTCGCAGGCAGCTGCTCTCAGAGGCAGGCGGTGGCTGGGTGCACGGCCCTCTGCGATCATATCGGGCACGCGTACAAAGCCCCCTGGTGCGTCCTCCGCTACCAACGGAGACAGTGAACGTGGGGTAGGAAGTAGGGCCAAGAGTGGGCGAAGGGTGGCCGTGGAGTTCGGAGAAGGGTTCCAAGGGAAGCATGACCCAATGCAAGGTGTGGGGCCGGAAGAGTCTGTGCAAAATTTAAAAGGACGTGTCCGAGAGTGGATACAGCTGTCTCTACAACGTAGCGAAAAGTTTCTCTACTGTCATCGAACAGAAATATTGAACAATAGTTTCTTACGACATGATTATCAATGATTCTAAACTTTTCATGAAAAAAATAACAATTATTATATCCGCACCAGAAACAATATACATCAATTTTGTTCCCAAAATCTGAATGCCTCAAACTCGAACAACTGCGATTCCGAAAGAAAAGAAACAACTACGCATATTTGTCAAGGACCACAAAACGTGTGGAAAAAATACTAGCGAAAGACAATGGAAGTTGAAAAGATCACAAATTTTATTTGAATTATTTGGCAAGATAATTAAGTTTTACTTTGACGGGTCAACTGAGAAAGTAAGCAAAAATGAGAGAATCAATTCTACACGAAAAATTCTTATTATATAAATACGAAAAAGAAAAAACTAAAATGATAAAACCGATTCTTATTATTTCTTGTACACAAGGACGATATAGCTTCCAAAGAACTGCTTCAGTTAATATGTGAACATCACAATCTTCAATCCACAAGAAGATTCTTTCTTTCTCTTACACGAATTATTTCACGCGGAATTGTATCACATTCCAATATTTTTCCCAATACTTACTTTAAATCTTCTTAAAGATCGGATTAGAAAAAAAAAAAAGAAATAGAAGGATTTCGATGGTGCCGCGCAGCATCCAAACTCAGAAGTTTAACCTACACAGTGACGTTCAGAGCAGAGAAGGAAAGATTGCGAGGGTTTTACGAGCTTACATACGACGCATAGCACACCAAGGGCTAACCTCACGTGATGTTTTAATTAACGGCGCAAACATAATTCATGAGAGTAAGCTTTACGCGGAGCTATCTTCATTAGGACACGGTGTCTCGATTCAATTACAGCACATGCTCTGCGGGAGGGGAAATAGGATTGAAAAGGACCAGGTAGGGAGGAGATGAACAGAAGGATGCGCCAAGATGAAAAATAGAAACAAGATAGAATGTTTAAAAGAGTGGTTAATATCACGTTAAGTAAAATAGTTCTTTAGAAACTACAAAGACGTCGTTTATAAGAAATACTGTAAAACGAAACAAATCACTTTATTTATTATCATCATTTCACTGTTTTTCCCCGGGTTTTCGTAATAAGACTTTCCGTGTTAAGGTATTAGAGGGTTGATTCTCTAATTTTAGCGTACTTTCTCAGTTATCCCGTCTAAGTAAATTAGAAACCCAGGAATTCTAATTTAATCTGCTCCAAAACGAGTTCTAAGACATCCCTTCTAAAATAATAAAATCGGATTCTTTTCTAAATCCCTAAAACTTATAATTTCAAAATGATTTAACAGTACATACATCGATCTCAAACAAAAACATTGAGAAATGATAAATAGAAATAAAAAAGAATATTCATAAATTTAATTTACAGTTGATGACTATAAAAATAAGGAGATACTTGGAATATCGTAAATGTAGAAAGAATAACACGTTTTGGATCCATGAGCACAAGATGATGAGATGGTATTAATGCGAAACTGATAACGACTTGATGGTGAATGGGAGAAAAACCTTTACAGGCGCTGACGTCAACCAAATTCGTGATTTTGAAGTCGAGAAGAGGAGATGATACAGCCTTCAAAGGAGTGAGAGAAATGTACGCGAATAAACGAAAAGGAAATTGCGTTGGGTTGAACCAGAACGTTGGGTTCCCAAGAGACGATAATGGACATACATTGATCAACAAATAAACAATATTTCCTCTCATGTCGAATACAAAAATGTGTTTGGACACGCAGCGACATTATGTCCTTTGTGCTCGGTGTATATTTGTACTCAAACACTAAATAACCATACAGCAAACAAAAACGCAGTTTAAATTAAAATATAAAAGAAGGCACGATATGATACATGACACTCACCAAACCATATAATTATTCAGAAACTTTATTTCTTCTACAAATACTACATAACTCACCATATATAATACTCGTATACAAATATTAAATTTTGTCCATTAACAATAGTTGGAATGTTTCGATCTGCAAAATGTTTTAACCCCATTGGCTCCCTTAACACTCTAAATGCAACGTAGATTAATTAAGCTTCGTATCATTTAAGTTTAATATTTACTGACAATGACAGGAATAATTATTAGACTAGAAAATAAGTTCAGCATAGGGATTATAGTTTTCTTCTTTTCGTTACAAATCATTAACACTTCAAACTCAAAACAATAAATAAGAACCAATATTAGATAAGAAATTCAAGGGCAACGAATCAAATTTAACTTCTCAATCGTACAGGTAAACAGTTATTTACGGGTTTTAATTCGCTGAGTATTGAGAAGTTAAAAAGTGATGTATTCATATTTAAAATCATTAAAAGCTGAATCCAATTCTGGACGTTCGATCAAAAAAATGTAAAGCAAAATTTGAAGTTCGTTATGTACTTCCAATGCAGTATTCAGTCAATTAATTCCATTAATAATCTGCGAATTAACGTACTTGGAATAAAACATTTCGTGATCATCAATACACGGAGTATAAAAAAGGTCCAAATTCCTTTAGGTTAAAAATGACAAGGCACAGTACAATACACATTCCTTAATGGAAAGCATTCCATCATAACATTCCGGATCGTTTTGTGCCATTATCACAAAATGAGGGAAACAGCGGATATTCAGAAGATTGAATGGGATCAAACAATCTACGGTAAAAATAACACTCAAAGCAGCTCACACACAATTTCAGACACACACGTGAGATTTATTGACAATCCATTGTGCCGTGAATATTCTGAATCAGAGAAGATAATCCGCCAGTGGTTAGCGTTAATGAACATCAGTTTGCATCGAACAAATGAATTTTTCGTCCCCATTAGAAAATACGTCTACAACTTGCATAACAACCCAACCTACTGAATTGTTAAAACTTGTAGATAAGTGTTGTAGCAATACGTTTTTCACGATAACACTTTCAATAAATATCAACAGAAATATTTTGTACCATTATACATCATACCTAGAACGAAAGTAAAATTGAATTGTACATCTAATATTCTATAATAAAATTCGATAACAATCTGATTTTTATTCAGTATTTCCTTTACTCCTAAACTACATGAGTGCAAATTTTAAGACTGAATCATACATAATTGAAACAATTCACAGCTCATTCATCAAAAGCTTATAAAATACTAATTTTTTTATGTTTTAATGTGTCAAAACAAGTAACAAAATAAAATACATATTAACTAAATGAGACAGTTATTTCAGCAAGTCAACAAAAATCTCGAAATGGTATATTTTGCTGTAAATAAGTAATGGGTATGTGCTCTAGAGACATGATATGTCTATGAATATTTTAATGCTGCCTCAAATCTATTGAATAAACTAGTCGCAATTCACCAGTCAGCAGTGAATCATTCGATACGCTTGTCGGGGCCAGGTGCAGCGATAACCACACCTCTTACCCTGTGGCCGTGGTACTACAACCGTCCGGGTCGACGCGTTTATCCAACACTTGCAGGGCTAACTTATTTACATGCTCAATAGACGCTAATCCAATGGGGTCTATCTCACTCATTCTCTAAATACTCCTCCTCTTTTCATTACCTGTACGAGCTTCCGATTAGTAATCATGTGCAGACAACTTATCAACAGAATCCAAGTCCTAACCAATCAAATCGACGAAACTTTTCTCTACGGTAAACAGCCAAATTTTAAAGAAGAGAGAAATAAAGAATGGTATATAC
Source organism: Laupala kohalensis (assembly GCA_002313205.1). Classification (NCBI taxonomy): domain Eukaryota; kingdom Metazoa; phylum Arthropoda; class Insecta; order Orthoptera; family Trigonidiidae; genus Laupala; species Laupala kohalensis. The sequence continues at coordinate 28,012 of NNCF01125934.1, forward strand.
ATATTTTTTTCTCTCATTCACACAAATTACATGTTATCATAGAATATTATATACAAAACAAAATTATCTTTCCTAGGTTATTTATAAAATATAAAAACTGAATAATAAAAGCTACAATATAGATGAACAATTTTAAAGACAAATACATTATAAATTAAAGAATTTGTGTATAACGATGAATTATAATTCTTCATGATGCCTAGGACATTTGCTAAAAAGAGAATATTTAAATGTAAAGCGTATAAAGAGAAAACTATAACCTCCCAGGCTGTCTGTTTGGAGGATAGTGCTTTCAACTTTACATAATGTAAACAAAGCAGAAAAAATACAGACTTGATTAGTTAAAATAAACTTGTTATATCTCTCTTATACATAAAAAATATGTTATATATTACAATATTGGCCTAATTCTCCTAAATAAATTGCTAAATAAAGATGAAACAATGGTATCAACTTCTGTATTTATAAATCTGACGAATAATGCACTTTAAACATCAATACGAATACAATTTTAAGTTAAATATAATGCAAAAATATATCGATAACTTTCTTACTGGGATTTATATGGCAAGACGAGAAAGTTACATATCACAAAATCCAAATACAGATGCCTTATGTTGGTTCCAAAACATGAAAAATGGCGTTCGATAATGATATTAAAACGTAATTTATATTAACATTTGATATTATTTTCGTTTGCTGTTTCTAGTCTACATTTAAACTGGAACAACAATGGCTCCGTGGAATATATTTCCAAACAATACTAAATCAGGAATAAAACGTAATCAAAGAGTTTGCCTACATGATCAAACTTGGCGAAACACGCTTTTAATGTCGTAGTATTTGCGGAGAACACAACTCAATATCAATTACCGAAACCCACAATATCAATATTGTGGTAGCATTTCAGATCGACACAGTAAACAATTAATCCAGGCTTCGTAGCAAGGTCTAATTAATTTGTAATTAACCCCCGTATTAGTTAATACACGTCCACAGATGAATCGAAGAAAACGCATTTGTCCAATCGGAAACACTTGACAATTATAATTTAAGTAGAGCTTAGTATCTTAAAATTCGTCTAAACAAAAGGAAATATTCTTGTTAAATCAAGGATACTAACTAAAACATTTTTGTATATGGTGCAATAAGAATCATCTGAAATTGGCTACTTTTCATCCAAATACATAATTAGCTTGTCTTATGATTGCTTAGTGAATTCTTGGTATTACGTTCATTTATCTAATGTCAGACACCGATCGAAAGTCCCTAAGCGCTGGAGTAGGTATTAGAATGGTTGTTGTCTCATGTACTCACTGCAGGAGTAAGGAGTAAATAGATCAAGAGTAAAGAAGTAAGAAATATATTTATCCTCAATCATAACCGATATTGTGCGTGTCAACACTAAAAATCAATTAGTATAATATAGCACTGTTTATTTTAATGTTTTACTTTTCGTTTAAAAAAGTACGAGTACGAAAGTCAACAGTTAATTTAATACAGGCTACTTAATTAGTCTTAAAACATATAAGAGAGGTAGTTTCAGAGTTTGCTAGTTTGTTGCACTTTTTTATTAAATAAGCATAAAAATGAGCGTATAGTACTGAAAAAGTATAGTAGTAAAAATTACAACATCAGACTGAAAAAATGTTTGTATCAAATTGTGAAATTTCTAGTTTGTATAAATAAAAAATTAGCAACAATTATTTTGAATTTTGATTAGTGATGATCATATAATCGCTTGATGATATGAACTCTCTTGAGTTGTGAATCCACTGATTCGGATTACATACGATCTGAATAACAAAATTTGTTTACGGAAATATTTCGTATTAACCAATACAACGATTTTTAAAGTCGACTTGTTTATTCTGCAAGATTCCCAAACATGATATTTCAATCTCTGCTTATGTCATTCTCATGTGTTAATAATAAATAAAGTATGTACTATACATGACAACTGCAGAACCTAAACATATCAAGAAACAAAAATACAACAAAGCAGAAAAACTAACAATAATGGTAATAAGAAAGGAAACTAAAATAACAATTCTCAAGAAAATCAATTGCCATTGCAAGAAGAATAAAATGACTAAAAATGAAATAATTTGTCCAATCCAGAATCAAAAGGAGTGGCGATATTCATTTCTCGCGAGCCGAAAATAAAAAAAATTAAACAGCAGAAAAATAAATTGCTAAAACACACACATCTGGCGAAAGACCGAGCTCCAATGCACCCACCAACAGAAGATTCTAGAGAACAGCTTTTTCCTGGTGATTCACGACGCCTATACAACACTGACAAGCGAGAAAAAGACATATCCAATTAAAGATTAATCTTCCAAGTTCTCAGCGACGAGCAGCCATCAAAACGCAGAAGGCTGCGTTCATCATTTGTCAGGAAGGATGGGGAGCTATAGCGATTTTGTTTTGGCATCACCAAGCGAAGAGAAGGGAAGCAGTCTGAGAGCTGTCAATTGCAGCTCTCCCGTCAATTCGGATCAACAAAGCATTGTCCAGCAGCTGAGTATGGCGTGGCGGAGTGTCACGTGACATTCGAACCAAGTGTCCGAGTCTCCAGCCCTTTGAAGTACCAAGACCTTTGGATTTCTCTTGACAGAGAGTTATTGGAGTGACGATTCAAACTAGTGACAAAGACTGCAAGGTCATAGTTGAAATAGGCATGAATTGTGACGTAGTTGCGATGCAGTAGAACAACCAAGTCGGGGCTCTGGGTAAAATGGGTTTCGGGGTCCCTTAGTGGCCGTATTTTAGTTTTTTAATGTACTTAAATTTAGAAATAGATTTTAGAATTTTTAAATAAAAAATTGAACATCGTAGTAACTGTTTAATAATTTAGTTTAATAACATTTACATATCATCTATTTTTAAATGCGGTAATTGTTCAAAAATTTCATTCGACATACTTTCGTTTTAGCAAATGTTTTAACTTACTGATCTAATCTCATTCTCAAATAATTTGTAACAGCATATGCGTTGAATAAAACACTTAAACCACTTAATCGGCCTTGATTCATAGAATTTCTCAAGTATTTTTAGACGACCTTGAATTTCGAATAAGACAGTTCCGCAGTTGCAACTGTCAGAGACATAATTAAAATAACATGTCAACTGAACACACACCCGGAAAACTAGCCGATTGCGTAAAATGATCAATTAGTAAAAATTGAGCTGATAAGAAAAGTTCGTTAATTTATTGTGACTAGATTACGAAAAATAACCTATTTTTAGAATCAAAATTTTCTTTGTTCGAATAATAAATTTTTCGTCGCGAACTTAAAAACCACGAAGAAGGTCATCTACTACTTTCAGAAGTAGGGAGCCTCATGAAACTGGGGGCCCACGGGAAAAGACCCGGTGTCCAGGGAGCTACTTACGTTACTGTGTGAATGGGATAAAAGGGTATAAATTTATGATGGAATATCACGATACAGTAGACTATCGATTATCCAGAATGAACGGGAACTAATAAATAACTAAATAAATAAATTTACGGTCAAAAAAAGCAGTACAAACTGCGTATGACCACGTGGAGGACTTAATTACTCTCAGGAAGCAAGCAAGGGACCATCCCATCTGGGCTCTAATGACCTCGATGTTGACGAGCCCTAAAGACAAAAATAAAAATAAAATAATAAAAAAACACATCAATTCCGATCAAGGGCCCTAAGGCAGAGGCGGATTGAAAAATTTCAGCAAAAATTCCTAAATAATTGTAAACATCTTTCCATGTTTCTTCACGCAAATAATTTATAAATATGGATTGATTTGTGTCATTAAACTCTCTTGAAACCTTGTAAAGGATTTTAAGTGGTTTATCTTTAATAGTCAATATTTGAGTAAGGTGATCGCTGTATCCGGCGATGAACACTTGAGAGAAATACGAGATTCCATTGTTGACAATCTGATCTAGCAATGTTAGAGATGAACTGGAGGCGAGTGGGGTCCACATCACAGTAATAAGGTTGAAGGAATCGATAAGATTCTTGAACCGATTAATTGGTGAATGTGCAGAGTCAGATGTACTCAAGAAATCTATGTTGAAATCACCACACATGACGATAGACTTAGTAGATTTACGTGTAATATGTTTGAAAATAATTTCGAAGTTCCGAAAAAATGTCAAGATCTGATTGTGGAGGTCCATAAATACATGAAACAATAATACCGGTGCTGGTAAGATTAACTGCAGAAAATTCGAACACAATATCAACACAGAAGTTCTCGTAGCCTGGCATTGGAGAAAACAAAATATCAATACAAACGTAGATACACACACCTCAGTGGGGATTTTTGCCTTTAAAATTTTGCCGACAGTAAGAATTTGCTAAATAATAATTAGAAATAGCTGTAACATTGATGTAGTTGAAAGCTAATGTTGTGTGAGGCATAGCAAATCGACTGGATTTTCGAGTACAAGAATGTCAATGTCTGTCAATTTGTTTGAAAGGGATTGGACATTACGATGAAATTTAATTAATTAATTTTTGCAAAGAGTTTGTGATTCTCGAGAAATGGAATCGAAGTTAGATTGTGGAGGAGAATTTGAATTTCGCACAGCTTCTAGTCCTGGATCAAGTCCGCACACTGCACCCGAACGCGATTGCCACATTCGAGTATCACATCGTACTCTTGAGCACAAGTTGTAACTGTGCATGGGGGCGGGAGGAGATGTGGAAGGAATGTATTAGGAAGTGGGAGATGAGAAAGGAATAAATGAAAGAACGGGGACAGGAGAAGAAATGAGTGTGGTGATAGGAGGAGGTGTAGGAGTGGGTAAAGGGGCAGGAGGATTAAGAAAAAGTATTAATTTCCTCTAAACCATTTCAAGAACGTATTATGCAAAGAAAATGAGTCTTTCGCAAAAGTGAAACACTAGTTCGGTACCATAAGTTGCCCCGCAACCCGACATTTCTTCTTCCCAATTCCAACGGTTAGGTGGAAGAATAGGCCTCATGGCCTGAATCTCGCCAAAAGATATAAAACAAGTAAATACATAAAAATAATGAAAATTATAATAATATTCTTCAGTAATGATTCTCTTCGCTTTTATAGTTGGGAATTCACACAACAGTTTCGAGCGACCTTTAAAAAGTTACAAAGCAGTTCGAAAAAAAAAAACGAAAAAAAAACAGCCACGCACGTAGCTCCTGTATAAAATCCTTCGATGTACACAATACTACGCGAGTGTATTTTCAGCTCTCTTCACCAGTCTCATACGTGTACGAAGGGGAAAGAATTGCACGAAATCAATGCTTTACGATGTCAGCATTTTTCGATTGACAAAGAAATCCACGAATATCTTCAGAAGGCGAGGTCAGTCAACGCAACAGAATTGGACACAGGTGAGAAAACCTTTCCGGTCAGTATTAGATCTCATGACTTCTCTCTTCAGAGACCCTAGTACTGATGCAAATAACCCACGACACAAAGAAGTACATAATTTATATTTAATTTTTTCATGTACTTCCAAGATGGAAGTTTATTACGTGGATATCAGAAACGAAACTTGAACAAGAATAGGGTGTTAAAGACACAGAAGATTATTTAATAAAAAAGGTATTAAAATATTATATATGCTCTGAAAATAAAAATGAGCATTTAATTGTTACCACTAGATCTTTACGCCGTATCCATTATCAAATGAATAAAGTCAAAAGAACCAACCTGCAAACAAAAAACAAAACGTTAGGAAACATGAATTAATTTAATAATAAGAATTCATTTATCAAGAATGTATCAAATTACATTAGACAACGAAGAAAAACATGCTATAAACAGGAAAAAAGCTTTTTTGATGCAGCGAAACTAATAAAAACAAGAACTTTTACCACGAAAAATAATTGTAATGTTTAAACTAAAAATACCGAAGTGGCATACGATTTAAATCATTTTTTGGAAACTTCTTTCTCAATCCCACACACTAGTATTCCCCGAAAATCATACAAAACCGGAAAAGAATCGTACCATACGATAACAATATCATTGTATGAAAGCGGGAAATGAAACCGTCAAATACAGCAGCAACAAACCGACCGGGGCTACATTAACCATAGAAATTCATTTTACAGCCAGCCACGACGACCACTGAACCATTATAGATAGCCCCACAAAAAATAAAATAATGCACAGACAAAACAGAAACCGCGGATGTTTCATAGTCGCCGGGGCTGCTACGCGCGTTGTCGCGTCCCCAACGGAGAGGGAAGTCGGGAGGGCTCACGTCAGCGAAACGCGTCCCGCGACGATCTCTCGTCCTATCAGCGCCACGTATAGTAATTCGCTTTCCACCGGACAAATGCGACACGCGGGGCGTCGTCTCAGGGCAGTGTGGTCACGGATTGCACTCTATCGGGTCGCGGTTTGAGATCTCTTCTTAAACCTCGCTCAATACGGTTTTATTCCACGTGGACTAAACATGGTTGCATTCAAAGAAACAAATATGTACCATTATTTAACTTGTCACACGACCGCCGCTTTTTCGTGAGAAGGAACAACGTAGATTACATCTAAGGGGTGGATACATTTCCACATTCTACAAACTGCTTCATACCTAAACAAGATGGTATGCTACCCCTGTAATCCCTGAAAACGCAACCAACATTACAAACGAGGAATGTTGCAGAACTTGAGACATGATATAAAAGAAATTCTAATATGATTCAGAGTTCAATCGTTGCTATATATTAAATAGATCGATAGCGTAATTGATTATCATGTTTATTACGTCATAATAAAAATATTTGTTGAAGAAAAAAATCCCTCTAAAATACTAATTAAATCCAATGTTTCCCAAGTTTCTTGTGCAATTAAAAAAAAACACGACTTGATTTGATCACGGTTTGGTATTTAAAAAATATATCGAATTAATTTCGACACAACTACTAATAAAAAGTATGTGCTTGTAATTACGCTCCACATAACATAAATTCCATCGATTCACAAATATATTAACCTCTTCTAAGTAAGAGTGGAGTGAGACCCGAAGTAAAAGCGAACACTGCAGTGTCTGGGGAAGGGTAGGAAAGGGAGGAGGGAACCATGGAAATGAACAATCGGGAAGCGTCGGCGGCGCGAACGGCGCGCGATGGCAGCGAGGAAGGGCGGCGTAGGGCGTCCAGGGCTCCCAGAGGATGCTGCGATGAGCAGCGTGTGCGGGAGGGCACGTCCCCCGCCTGATGCTTTAGGCGGCGCAAATCCTCCATCTTCCGCGACTGCAGTGGCGTTATAGAAATAAAGCGAGTAATCTCCGGCGGAGGGAAGAGGTACAGTCCGAGACACGAAACAGACGCTCAGACAGGAGATCTTCCATTCCCTTGCAATCACATGAATGACATTGGTGTTTTATTCCTGATTCTCTAATATTCTGATAACTAGAAGTAGTAGAATATTTTAAGTACCTCACAAATATTCGATATAAAATGTAAAATAAATTACAGAAATATATTTTACTGCATAAAATTTCATCTACGATTTTCTCCTTCATCACGTGTTTGCATACATAGTGCAGTGAACGTAATTCTGATATCTCTTCACGCTACACAGTATCATAATATATAGATAATTTGGGCAATTTGTTGCGTAATGACGAGGCAAAATCTCGGGATACAGAAAATGGTATATTGGAGGACCAATAAACGTGGGATGTCCACGACCAAAATTCATACCAAGTCTGGGTCTACTGAAAATTTGTCCAATGTCGATGTGTACTAAATGAATTTCCCACATTGAACAACAAAATATTACACCAATGTATTTCTTCTTTTTTTTAATTTGTAAAATGAAAGTTTTTACCAGAACGCAAAATACATTCTTCATGCAGTATACGCAAAGAATATTAAGATGTAGGTCCAATTCCGAAATACAAGTATTTAATTTTATGTATTAACTCATATGTACTTTAACAATAAGCCGTAACACCGCTTCCGCAAAATCACTTCTTAGATTATTCCAGAATAAATTGTATTTCCACATTCCATCTTGGTTCTTACGATAGATCAGGGTAAATTTGACGAATTTGAGACACAGATGCACCCTCGCGGTAAGCTTGACGATTTAACAGAATTTCGTTGACGAGGACCAGAAATATATTTTATACACCTTTAGCAGGAGGTGAATAAGTGTCGGAGGGGTCAGTTCTCGTACGTTTGTTTGGTTAGGTCTTCGCTGGAAATGTCTTCACCCACAGGAAATTGAGTAGACGAGTTGACCCATGACAAACTGTGGAAACGAGGGTAGAACTTTCGTCCAGGAATAATCAATTACGCGACATGGCATAAGAAATCATCCAACACGCGACAGACATACCAACAGATGTATCAATTCATAAATTAATCCTGAGCGTAAATTTGATAAAATAAGAACACTAAGATAAAATTCCATGAATTAATCGACTTTTTCTTAACTTCTGAACCATATTTACTGACTAGAAGACGTACTGTAGTAGGAAGGGTATTAAAATCCAAATACAATTATACAATATCACAAGAATAACATGACGGTTCACGTTTCTGTTTCAAAAAACAAGCATTCAGATAAAAATTAATAAATATTCCATTAGGAAGGCAATATTCAAGTCTCTTTTGTTTTTCCTCTCGAAAACCTTCATTTATTACCACAGAATCATTAAAATGTTCATAAGACACAATTAATAGCGTCGCAATATCCATCTTTTTTTACAATACGAATGACACCCACACACGCCAGAGAGTTTGCAAGAAAACGCCCAAGGGTAAATCCCAATAATTAACACAAAAAGCAAAACTATACAAAAGATTAAATCCCACTTTATTGAATTATCTACATGATAAGAACAGTCCATTTATTTTCTAAGCAGTTCGATTCTGAGTTTGCAGTATGAGCAAAGGTGGCTCCTACCGGAAAATAGTTTATCAATATATCCTCAAAAACCACGATTTATTTTCAATTCGTTTTACATTATAAGTGAAGTTCATTTAACTTAGAAATCTTCACGAACATTCAAAATATCGATCGATTGAACATACGACGTAGAACGGAGTATACAACAGCGGATGAGGGAAGGGAAAATGGACCGAAGAAAGATGAGTGAATGAATGGGACGTAAGGAAAGAAAAGGATATTGAAGTATTTTTATTGGTGCTTTAGGGCTCGCCAACATCATGGTCATTAGAGCCCTTGAAATTGAAGTTATGTTTCGATGGAAACGTTGACGCGAAGAGAAACAAGAATAGTTGGATGATTGGGAGGGGTGAGAGTGGGTGGCAAAAGAAGATTCTCAAGGGGTTGAAATTATTGCCGATTGTTTTACTGGACTAACTCGTTAAAGCTCTTGAAATGTGAATGAAAAGAAGAAGGGAAAAAAAAAACCGAACACACAAATGAGAAAATAGCTTCAGAGCGAGAGAACACATTCGCACATCGGACTGAGTAAGGTATTCCACCACTGTCTTCCGTTAACCCAACATGCGGTGAAAAAATGTAACAATTTCAGTCAGATGAAATTACGAGTTGGGAATCGAACACGGGATGCTCTGCAAAGAACACACAGCTGTTATTTGCTACACACACACTCCTCGTTCTCCATGACTGCACACCATTCCTTCCATTATTGTTATTATTATTATTATTATTAATGTATTCCACAACATGGAGCTAGATCTTTTCCAATTGATGAACTTGATATTATTAATTTTTTTTTCTGTTTTCACAACTGGTAGTTGGATTCAGGTGGGGTGCGGTGTATGCCAAGCATCATCACTTCAATCAATATCACAGTTTAAAAATCTTCTGACTATTCTACAGTTGTTAAAGATGGCTGCTTATTGTAAAGTTATAAATACTTGTAAGTTTCAAGGAGATGAAGTCGACTGATGCTCAGATGGAGACTTTGAGGGATGAATAGGACTATAGGTGCGGATAGGACTATAGGGATTATAACGTGGATAGGACTATAGGGAATATATTCCATATTCCATAAGCGAAGAATTTCCCTTTTTCAAATCTTCATATTTTTTAAATTTCCTCATTGTAAGTAGTTTGTAGGTTGTGGGTGTTGGTTACTGCTATATCTATGATGTGAGTGATTTTCTTGAGTTTGTCTATAAGAATAATATCTGGTCTGTTTTGATAGATTGTCTTGTCAGTGAGGATTGATCTATGAAAATAAATTTTGTACCTGCTGTTCTCGCAGATGGATTTTGGGAAGTACTTGTTACGGTACAGTGTCTTCTATTGGTACATACTTCCCGCAGAATTTCTAATGGATAATATTAGCAACCCGATTGTGTCTGTGTGTAATATGTCTGTGCTAATAGAGTGCAACCTCCTGTGATGTGTTGTATAGTTTCTGGTTTAATTTTGCATCTCCTACATTTGTCATCTACTATATAATACAGGGATTAAGTGTACCGAGGCGGTTCGGTTGTCTTGAGAGAATTCTGACCTACTCCCGACACATATGAACCGTCTCCCAACGACTAAACACTTCTCCTTCCCAATTGTTCCATGCAAAACACGTTAAATGGCAGATAGATCTAATGACCGGAATAGAAAATTAAAGAAGATTTCCATATAAAATTAAGGAAAATAAACTACATATTTGTTCAAGATTCTCGTACTCCCTTAGTCACTATAACCGACTGGAGAAAATTCTCATCGACAAAGTACTGTCAACCTGCCAACACTCCTAAGACTCGACTTTCTCCCGCACGAAAGAGGATTGGAGAGCGACAGGCGTCACCATAAGCGCAGCCTGCGTCGCCTTCGCATACGTAATAGCTTCTGCCACTGCAGCCTCCAACCCTCCACCAGCTACCCCTCGCGGTACGAGCGCCCCACAGCTCACACGTACAGCGCTGTAATCGCTTCTGCCACAATGTTGCCAATTCACTATTCATACGGCTCACGAAATATCTCGATAGCGACCACGTGATAAAAAAGTGTGCTGTTGAAGAAAGGTACTGACAATTCACAAATAGATTCCTCGATAGTTAGGCAACCCAAAAGCAACACCTTAATATCTAATAGATCACAATGTATAAATGGCTGAAAAAAATTGGCAATTTTGAAATCTAAAACTAAGACATCGACAGCACTGGTCTAGTGGTAGTGTCTTCGCTTCTAAGATCCCATTGATGCAAACCCTGCTCGGTCGAGCTAGGTAGTGTTTTCAGCTGTGGTTTACCTCAACTACTCCAGACATAAGGTGTTATATGTTCCCTAGCCACCCACCATCTCTCCTTCTCAATTCCCAAGTGCAACGGTTAAGTGAAAGAGCAGGCCTCATGGGTCTGAACTTCGCCAAATGTATAAAATAAATCAATAAAATAATATACTAGGATTAGTAGTGCTATTTAAGCCTATAATCAATATATTATTCATAAAAAGTTTATAATTTAATAATAGAATTATTTGAATCTTGTAGAATATCGTGCGTTAAATATTCTCTAACAACTAATGTAATACGTAATTTTATTACCTATTTCGGTTTCCTTCCTGACAAAATCAGATAAGAGGTGACTATTGGCATTTCTAGATGGCGACGATGTTGCAATTGTATTTTAAACATTCTCAAGATGGACTTAAAAAGGACACGACTTAACGGAAGCAAACGTGTGAAAAAAAGAGAAAAAACGCACACACATTTTATTTGATATAATTTCAGTTAACGGCATTATAAAAATGGCATTAGTTGTATCCTGACGAAAATTTTTGGTTTACCGAGCTTCTTTATAAAAGAAAACTCAGGCTGCAACATTATACATTTTCATCGCATAAATGAATGTGTGATTTTCATCGTTCCTGATTACAAACCCCGCCATTCGCGTGTCAGTTTTCCATGACCTGAGACACTATCGAGTTGCCCCATCATTCCCACCAGCCCTCACATTGATCGGAATCTCTCTCTTTCTCCACCATATCCAAATCATGCGACCGCGTTCTTCCCCTCATCGCCTCCGGGCAGCAGCCAGGGAACCCCCTCCGACGCGCACGCGCCCTACCTCGACCACGTGATGCCACTTCTACGTGCATTACACATGCACCCTCTTCTCCCAGCCTCCTGCATCGCCGGGGTAAACGCATTATAACGCTGGCATTAGAAGTGCAAGGGGGTGGGGGGTGGAGACGACGCGCGTGGCAATGATGGCGACGGCGGCGGTGACGCGGGCACAATGCAATTATCCGGGCGGACATCTGGGCGGCAGCGGGGTGGTTGTATGGGGTGGGGAGGGGTGAGAATAGAATGAGGGGGTGCGAGACGCGTGGCAGTCCCCGCAGGTGACGCGAGCGGCCATTCGCCCTCGGCAGCTCCGCTGTGCTACGGTAGTCCGCCACTAACCCCTGCCCCGCTACGGTTCCTGCTACCACCGGTCCGTGAAGAAGCATGTCAGCGGGACACTCGCACCCCCCTCGCTCTACCGGGTACACGGAAAGTGGGTATGTTACAGAAACAACAACCGGCATGTTTTCACTTGACGTTTTCTATGTTCATGCACTTGATTCTAGACAGAATTTTTTCTTGAATTAAATTCAACTAACCGGTTCCAAATTCAAAACACAAGAACGTAACGAACAATCCACTATTATAATTTTAAAATGCAGTCTATACGAAACTATACTTCACAATGCACGAGAATTGTAAAGAGTTTTCTAATACCAGAAACTTTTATATCCCCAGATTTACCTACAAATGTGTCATATTATACTTGATTAATCAAAATCCAAAAAGTCCAGGTTGTTTATTGGTATATCCGTTGATCAGAACAGTTGAAGGAAAAATTATCCAGCGTGTCAAATGAATATTCTTCAGAAATAGTTTTTCATAAAATTATAACAGAATCCGAAGTAAAATTATTCAACATTAATTTATTCTCTCCTTCCCATTGAAAGAGAACTCCTTCTAATTGAAAGAAAAAGGAAGATATTTTCTTCGCCGAGTTATAATGTTAATAAAATGTTAATCAGAAACGTTTTCAATGGATTCTTCAATGTTTTAATCAATGTGGATGTTAATCAATTGTTTTAAAGGAATTTTTGCTTCCCGCGATACGTTCACAATGCCCAGAATATTTGAGTGATGCAATTGTCAATACACTTTTTAATAATATCAGTTCTACCAACCACAGGAAAATATAAATATTAATATGCTTGTGTAATTCAATAAAGAAAACACGAAGTGAAAGTAGGAAATTTAGGAGGGGACAGACAAGTGCAATAAGAAAATCGATAATGAATGAATAATTATAGACATAAAATATATCTACAACAGCAATCCATTCGATATGGTGTAGTACTATTAAACGAAAAAAGAACAAATCTCATTACATTTTTAAAGAAATCTAAATTTTCTCCGGTGTTTGTGGATCATCCAATGCGAGCTCAGGGGATCTATTCATAAGCGTACACAAAGCTTTTGATCACCCTGTCGTAAACGCGTGTCGTTTATGTAACCAACCCCGAAATGCTAATTTCCTTTGTCTAGGAGACGCCGTAAATTTTTGGCGAATTTGCATGCGACAAGATGCAGCTTGTAACCCCACATGCTGTCCAGTCAACACCCTAGTGGTCTAGGAATAACGAAATTAATTAGAGAAGGTATTACGAATCCAGGGCGACAGTCGCTGAGGGAGTAAAGCGTCCTCTGGACGTGAAGTATTCTGTAAGAGTAAGAACAGGGACTTTTACAAATACCTGATCACAATGGTTTCTTGAACACTTCATGAACTTCAACACCATTCAAACACAAAATATGTTCATCCGGTGTCTCAGTGGTTAGAATACTTGCTCAACGCTAAGTCACTTCGGGATCAATACCCGGCGTGACTAGAAAAAAAATTTGTAGCTTTTCACGTCAATATTCCAGTTTATATGTAGCTGTGACTACTAAAAAGCCATCCCTTCTTCTATCCACATCCTACTAACTCTTACTATTACTAACCACTCCTACAAACATCTCCGCGTCGGCCAAGTTATTGGTAAACCTAGCTAACTCCTACTATCAATAGCCCTACCACCCACCTCCTACCTCCTATCGCCCCATGTAGATAAGCTTCAATCGCACGCTAAATATCCGACTTACAAATACTACAATAAGTAAATAAAAAATAGTGCTAATTGTTACAACCATGGTTATTCACAATTTGACACGTAACTACCTTCGATTTTTAATAAATAATATAAAACAAGAGATGGTTTAATTTTTTACAATGACTTAAAACAAAAACTTTGCAAGGAATGTTTTTAAAAAGGTAGCAGTCAATGAGTTTATGCGAATACGTTGAAAAACTACTTTCAAATGAACCAAGTGGATGTGATTATTTAACATAATGAAACATTCAAATAAGTTTGATAGGTAGGTGCTACCAGAAGTTATTCAACATTCACTAATATTATTTTTTTAACTATTTTGCGAGATTCTCCCGTAGTTACTAATAGTGATGGTATCACAATAGGGGAGAACAAGTTCCCATTTATTTTTCGCTGTTCGCTCGCGATCTCCTCACACCATAGTACATTTGTGTTCTCATTTTTCTTTTCAAGATTTTCAATGATCGTAATAAGCAAAACATAATATATTTATTACCAGTTACTGCTATCTCGCTGTAATACTAACCAACAGTAAAATATAAAGAATTGAAACTCATCAATCCTAAACGATTAACCTTTCAGTTTACACTCGAACGTCAGAATTAGAAGACGTACAGCACGGAAGTAACAATGCTGATTTACATATATGTGACAGATTTTAGATTTTTAACATAAACCTACTTAATTATAAAATTAGACATGTAAATTTCACAACATGTGTTACTGGCATGTCAACATTTGATATATATAACAGTACAACATAATGGAATATAATGAACCTGAAGAGGAGGCTAAAGTCAACCTCGAAACGTTGTTGTTCTCAAATAAAGTGAATATGTGATTTTAACCATCATGTGACCACGATAATAAATCAGTTTTGTATCTTATTAATTATTGTCCTTAATGATTGTCGAATGGAATATTAATAGATTATATAGGCAATCAGAGAGTGAGTGACGTAAAATTTAAATTAACCTTTCGTACGCATCAACATCAATATTCACACTAGACAGAAATACTCAATTTCAGTTTATTTAATCTCTTGCTTTTTCTCGATTCGCGTCAGTGAATGTGTAGAATATTTTGTTGTTGTTGTTGTAATTTTTCGCTCTACACATGACGGTGATTATTTGATCAAAAACTAATTCAAGCGTTAATTATGTTGAGGAGCCAATTCCTCTTCCAATTAAACACACATCTCATCAAGCTTTATATATTTTCATATCACAAAATAATTAAACGTGCTAAAAATGTTCTATCAGGAGACTAAAGCTTGAAAACAGCATGTTAATAATTATTACAAAAAATCAGGTACGCTAGTAAGAAAGCAAACTAGGGTCTGTTAAATAATGTCGACGGAGAGAAAGGAGTAAAATTTTCTCTCCATTAAGGTACACAATTTGAGGATTAATTGCTTTCACATAATCACTCATAGCCCAGAAAATAAGACATGGTGTTCAACTTCGATCAATTCGTGGGAAGCAGTTGTTGCGAATACTCAGTTTAGAGTTTGTCGAGTGATTTTTTATGAATCTGATATCATACGCTGCTATATTTTGCTCTATTAAACAATGATTCTCATATTTATAAACCTCAGATTTCTTTGAATCCAGTTTGGTTCGCAAAAATTTTTAATTTTAGCGGATACAAAATTTTAACCCATCTTTCAAAATTAAGATAAGATATTTTTATGTAAAATACAGTATACCCTCCACACACAACGCGACACCAACGGCTCATTTTTAATAATAGGATTCCCGCATTAAATTAACAAACGTTCGAACTGCATACATATATTTATGCGATTTTCGCATATATAAACAAAGAAATTGACATGACATATTCAAAATAGATATTTTAAAAAAATGTTACTGGTTATAAATGTTGACACTATTATGCATTTTTAATGGAAAGTAATTTATTATACAATGAATTTGTTATTCTAATTTGTTTTATTTGTTATTCTAATTAGTTCCTTTTGTTATCCTAATTTATTATATTTAATAATTGTCATTATTATGTACTTTTTATATATACATAATTTATACGTTTATTTTACTATTGTGTTATTCTTCAAAAAATTTATATCTGATACCCAGAAGCTGATGATGGCGGATATTCATCGTAAAGGCTCTCGCGTTCTCAAAATAAAATAACACAGACGATTCGTAAAATCAATCACAAAACGTCAAACAGATAAAACAACAAACTAAGTTTTCATTTATAGAACGTTGTTCGAACGGAAGTTTGTAAATCATCGAATCGTTGCTAAAACAATCCCAAATTCGTGATTAAAATCAGACGATTCATTAGCAAACAGGTCAGACGTCGTTCTCGTCTATCAACCAATCCATTCCAGCACATCACCAACCCACGAGTAACGGAATCGTCAAGAGAAGGGTGCCGATGCATCACGCGCGTTCTGCGGGCAAAGGGCGCAACCGCGCAGATCGGGCTCTAATTACCACTCGCCCTTTGCCCTCTACCCCAACCGATGGGCGGCAGGGAGGGGAATCTATTAGCGAGAGAGTGGGTGAGCGGGCGGATGGCCAATGGCGCATCGGTCCAATGACTGAGACCGCATTCACTACGGTACGAAGGAAGTGCACAGTTACATCTGCTTCGGTGGAAGTGGTGTAATCAAGGAAATGAGACAGACTCAAGAAGAAATGAATACTTTTAGTGGATTGAAGCTGAAATGGAGTCAAGGAAGGGGATTTTTTATTTAATTCTTCTATCCCCATAATTTTGAAGGTCCGACAGTTGTATGGTACTGTCATAATGTATTAATATTATGCAATACACTCATTTTTTTTCGAGAAATGGATAACTATTATTGTTACTAATGGAATTGTTTCATTGTACGACCGAAAACGACAACAGGTTCTGTCCAGCTTGTAGTCGAGCGCAGAACGTAAGTGTTCGAAATATTAGAAAGTGTTCGAAAACCTGGAGCGAATACTCTTGTAGAGACGGTGAAGAAAAAAACTGGAATGTGACCCACTCAAATTTCCAATTATATTTATCCAAAAAAGATCATAGTAGTAAACAGCCTACACAGCAATGAAACGAAGTTGGAAAATATTTTATACATAAAAAATAAAACACGCATAATAATAAAAAATAAAGCCCCTCCGTGGCTACTGTGTCAGCGTGCTCGCTCGTCACCAAGTTCAATTCCCTGGTGGGGCAAGACAAATTTGTAGCTTTTCAATTCTATGTCTCACTTCATATAGCTGTGGCGTTTGAAAAGTTCACCCTCTGCAGCTAAAAACCGCAGTTGTTCTGTCTAGATTCTATCTGGACGCTGTTCCCCCAAAAATTCACGATGTGCCTAGTAAGTAAATTCACATAGAACTGAGCCTTACTAACACTCGTTACCGTGGTCCTTTGTTGGCCTATTCGAGAATACATACATACATTAAAAATAACATATTATACAGATCAATGTGCATAAAAATATTTATTCTCACAACCATAAAACGTTTGCTGCCTAATTTCACATCAGCTCTTTCAACAAAGGATTGCAGGAATTATCTTCCTACATGTACTCTGCATTTGCCTCATAGGCCAATCTAAATAATGCGCTCTCACTCTTTTTTGCATAATAACTTTTCGCCGTATCTCGAAAACGGCACGACGTACAGAAATGCTGTTTAGCGATCTGTACGCACAATTGCAATAAAAAGGGTTAAAATTATTATATTTTTTTTCAAATTTTGATTTTAAAGAAACTGGAAGTGGAGCGCGGATGTAAATGAAGGCGGAAATAGGCTTTCATTCCCAACTCATTCAAAGTCAATTCTTTACTTTGGTTTGATTTCATTAATTTGTTCGTGAGTTATCGGATAAACAAAATACATCGGACATCATCGAAAAAAATTTAAAATACTTTCCTGGAACCAATTCGTACAAATCTGAAGAGATCCCGAATTTTTCTTTTCGACCGATTACTATACTTCCGTTATACATACTGTGTAATTGGAAAGTAAAAAACGAACAACGTAGGAGAAATAAGAAAATGGGAGTTAGAATATTGCAAACACAATCCAGACCGATTATATTTACATCCTTTTAAAGTAAAATGATTAAAACAAAAAAAATAAATTGTAAACGATATCTTGATTAATCTTCGTACGATCAGACGTCACAGCGGCGTCGCCTTCACCCACCTCATTTCTCCAAATAGAAGCGACAGAGGCGCAAGAAATATCAGTCCCATTTGTTGCCCCATTATATTTTATCTTCATTTTCACGCTAGTAAAATTATATTCACTTTTTTTTATACATGTTTCCTCTACAAAGGAATCCGAGAATCCGTGCATATGAAACAGATTAATAATATTTATATTAATGTTTAATCGAAAAAAGACTTGTGCAGCGGTTTTTATTTTGTATCATATCCAGCATTAAAAAACGTTTTAAATTCCTCGAAGTGCAAGAACACGTTTAAAAATTTGTCAAATTCTTTATAATAGAAAAGATTATATTCGAAATATGAATGCACTTACGGCGATCGTTTGGAGCACATGAAAAATATTCACAATATCAAATCACAAAAACGAATATTTATGCCAAAATCTCATAACTAAATTGTGGAAGTAGACGGAACCCAAAACTGAATGGATGACCAAACTTCCTTAAATTTCGGGGGTTTCCAATTTATGAATTTTCCCCATTTGAAGATATCACGACAATTAAAAAAGATAATAAATTTAATGTAATTTTAATAGCTTAATCGTAATATTTTAATTGTTATTTAATTAATTTAATACCAATATTTCGTAATTAATTTAATCGTAATACTAATATTTTAATCGTAAACAAAACATTGAAAAAACTCGTAAACATTTGGATAAATTTGTTAAACGTGGAATGTTTCGAATAGGATCTCATCGAATACTCCTTTAAAGAGCAGTTTAAGGTTCAGTTTCGAATTATAGAGAATATTATCCTCAAAATTAGGTTAACGGAGGAAATATGCTCCTAAAAAATACCTCTATTAGAATAAATGACGGGTTAAGAAATATTGGTTTTGAATGTTAAAGTTGTCCAATCAGGGTCCCAAGGATGTTACAAGCGCGCGTTACGCTAAGACGAAACAAAAACTTTCTAGGGAAATAGAGATCGTGGAGCAGGTGATACAAGAGTAAAATGTGGATGGGTACACAGGAAGTACCAGAGCAAAGAGGGGAAGCGAATTGCGTACGGTGGGAACCGCGCCAGAGAGAGAAAGAGGGGTTGAAGACAACTCGCAGTTGCGTGAGGACGGGAGCGCACAGCTGTGAGGGCGTTGGTGACGTAAGCCGCATGGGGTGAACCCAAGTGGAAACAAGGAAGGGTTGACGGAACATTAATCTTCGAGCAGTTGAAGGGAAAGAGATCACAGCTGAAGGAGATAAGTTTCTAGAGGTTTAAGCTATCATGAACTATAATCCATAAAATAACCTGTTTCTGTATTAAACACAGTTAAGTAAAACTGAGTTCACCCACTTTCCACAGTGAGCATTATTAGAACAGATTTCTCGGCACTTCCACCCTGTGATGTCTTTGTGTTACACTTATAATATTGTATACTCGTAGTTAAACACTTCAACAGCATCAAAATGTTCTTGGTATCAATTTTTATCTTCTTTTTCTTTTTCAGTACATACGTTACGTATTTTGTCACGCACGTCTTTTAATCGATTTGTCTAATTACTGGACCTGTTTTATTAGTTCCATATCAACAAATTGGTTCATAGATGTATACTAGCTTAAAGATGTTTGAATACTTGGTATGATTGTGTAGTGGAGCAAATTTTTAGTGCCCGTGGTAAGACTCAAATGTGAATCCCTAGATTTAAGCAATGTAGTCGGCAAGCCTTCGTGCCCTGCAGTGTGCGATCCATAAGCTAGCGCCTCTGTATGCACAACAAGAGGTCCAGGTTCCGTACCCTACTCGTCGCCATGAAAATTCCTGTAAGTTGATCAAACGCAATACGTTTTCATTGTATGAGAAGTTTAATTTTCTATTAACAACTTTAAATATTGAACTCTCCAATGACTAATAGTATTTCACTTACACTATGCCCAAGTATCTTAACTACATAACCTCATTTCAGTACAGGCTTCTGCTAAAATTTAAAGCTAGTTACTTCTCGCAATTTTAACTGAATACTTATTAGAATCGATCCGACTCATCCATCGATCCAATCAACATAGGTTCGTTTACAATGGAACAACCCCCGACATAAAAAAAAACAATACGCATGAACAGCGACGATTTTCAGACAGTAAGTGACCACTTGAGCACCCACCCGAACGCAATAGACCGCCGGGCCGGCTCATTCCCGGCGTCCAAGTTGTCCGCCGCAACAGCTGGTCTCGTCATCTCGACAAATAGCCGCTCCATGAAATGCAAAATCGTTCTTCGTTTTTAAATTTACAACCTAAATTCTTACACAGACAAGCGAACTGCGGTTTGGCCGCATCACAGAATACGGTCGGCGCTCAGATATTTCCAGTGAAGAGACGGAACAATGCAATTGCATGGTGTCGCAGACAAATGACGGGATGTTATTGTTAATCCCCGTCACCCGCTTGTTATTATCATTTTTTTACGCGTAGCAGACGTAACTGGGGTTGTTTATCAATTTCGTGACAACGCTTCTTTCGGAATACTAAGCTATGGAGTACTAAATACAACTGAGACTAAATATTACAGAAAAATCACTAGTGTGAATTTTATGCATTTTGGCGGGGTTCTGGCCATGAGGTCTGCTCTTCCAACTAACCGTTGGACTTGGGTAAGGGAATAGGGAAGGAGAAATGTTGGGTTGCCGGGAAACGTATGGTACCTAACCGACATGTGTCTGGATTTTTTTGTGGGGCTTTACGGCTCATGTCGATATCGAAGGTCATTAGAGCCCTAAAATTCTGTACAGGTAGGGAAAATGCAGTTACGCACTAGGGAGAGCCAACATGACTCTCCCCGCGTGTGGGACTCGCCGAATGACTCAACCACACGCACTAAAAACCCTCCTGATTTACAACATACCAAAACATATCTCAAAACCAAATATCAAAACATCAAATGAGGGGGGGGGACAAAAAGTGAGGGAGGGACATAATATGAGGGGAGACATGTGTCTGGAGTAGGTGAGGGAAACCCCTGTTGAAAACCTCACGTAGTTCGGTTGAGTAGGGTTTGAACGCACACTTAACCACCGCTCAGCGGAATCGCGGATGCGAAGATGCTACCACTGTCGCACCGCCATACACTCACTCATTTAAATGGCATTACCAGACAGTCGAATGAGACACATCAAAACATCAAATGATTTTGACATTTTTCTTTCTTTATTCACATTCAATTAATAATACTCCAAGATTAAATTTACAACCTAAATTCTTACACCAGAAAAATACAGGAAGTCTTGTATATTTTAATGATTTAAAAAACATTCGGTTCAATAACAAAATTAACAACAGGGCATAATTTCGTGATCAGGAGTGAAGAAGTTGAAATAGTTTAACATTTTCTCAAACTTATTCAACACAAATAGGGCAAGAAAAATAATTTTAAGTAAGTAAAGTAAAACTACTATTGCTCATTAATTACAACACAAATAATACCAACAATATATTTATGATACTGTGACAAGATTAACTTGACACTTGATATATTGAAATAGAGGATTTACGTTAACCTAAGATTGAAAATAAAATGAAATAATTAACAATCATACTCTATGAATTTTCAAATATATAATTCCTCTTGCATTTCTCAAAACATGTGAATATATTGTTTCCAGTCAATACAATGTAAAATAATAATATAAATTCAGAGAATTTAATGTGGAAGGAATTCAACAGTTTTTATTCATCGAAACAAAGAAATGAATTCACGAGCCAAACTAATTATCGGCCACTCGTTCATTTCGGAGCATTAAAGAGCGATATTGCTAGCCACGGTTATTCATGTTATTTCACAGAATAATATGTCTGCTGTTAACAAAAAATATTCCACTTCTGCGAGAACAATGAAATATCCATTAAGTGGTTTCACAAAAACATCCTACGAAAACGAGAAACGACTCTCCGCTGTTTTATTTTTATAAATATGGCGGAGGTTAATGTGCTCATGATGCACACTCTAGCTGACATCATTTTTGTCGAGTCTCGGTGCCAACAGAGATGAATATTGCGTGCAGAGACCCAGAAAACAGAGAGATTCTCCAACCCAACGCCAGGATGTAACATATTTCTGTATTATTCTCTTCTCAAACTTTTATAATAAATAGAAAAGAATAAAAATCTTCGAATTCGAAAAGGAAACATTCCTGTCAGGCTTTTTCTTCGTATTTCCTTCTGGGTAGAGGCGGTGTCTATTGAAATAATAAATCTAGGATTTAGAGTTATTTTAATAGTTCGATTTTTAATCAATATTTTTCGAATAAGCAATAGTTTATAATAATACGTACTTGTGATATAACTTTTTTGTTTTATTAATACAAAATTGTTGGTATTCTGTTAATATTATATAACAAGTACCGAACTATTTTTATTATCATCATCTTAGGAGTGTGCTGAAATGTTAAATCCGACGCTGCCTAAGGACCCTTGATCGGGATTAATGGGATGGTCCTTTGCTTGATTACGGAGAGTAAATTAGTTTATTACCTCCTCGTGGTCATATGCAATCTGTAGCTTTTTTTAACAATAAATTATTATCATGAAAAATTCCTTACTTTAATTTAATGAGATTCCAAAAAGGAAAATATTTTATAGAAGATATAATTAAAGGGCGAAAAAGAATAAAATGAAGTGAAAGATGAAAACGTGAAAAGCAAAGGAACAGAAAGAAAGCGTAGACCAAAAGAAGTAGAAGAAAACCGTAGATCAAATGGACCCCGCGAGCACCCTGCGAAATGAGAACACGTCGCAAGGATTGAAAAGAGCATTGCCGCAGGACATGGTAGTCGATGGATTATTTATCCGCGGGCGTGTAAGGTTTAATTAAGCGGTGGTGCGTGGATGGATCCGGGCCATCGCCGCAGGAGGACTCAGTCCCACGGCATGGTCCTCTCTCGTCCGACCAACCACCACCATGTGCAGACCCAGTCGTAACTTTGTGTCCCAAACGTCATGGGTTTCCCGCACACATGTCACACGCCTCTGATAATTGCATTATACAGAGAGATGCGAGGAGAAGGTTAAATACATCACCTGCTTTTGAAACCACATTTAATTGTCAACAAACAAGATAGGGTCCATGTTTCTATATCCGAGAGGTTGGTGTTCGAGCTGGAGAGGGATAATTCCGTAATTTGGAGCAAAATTAGTCAAGGCTTTCTCATTTTGACTGGCTACATAGGAAAGGGTACCGTTCACAGAGTAAAGTGTTATTATTTCACAGTTTTCATAAATAAACATGATTTTTTAAGAAAGTTATAACGAGTTTTTCTGTTTAGTAATGTAAGTTTAGTTAGTAATAAGAAGGTTATGTATTTGTTAAGTAATCTCGGGTATGAAAAAAGTGCTGCAGCAATATTACGTATTGAAAAACCTCCAAGTGCTGCAGCAATATTACGTATTGAAAAACCTCCAAGTACTGACTAATAATTCAGTTTCTAGCTTAAGTGTCAATCAAAAGATATTTACTACAAGCTTCTTTTCTATTCAATGACTAACCTAAACTTGTTAGCTGCATAAAACACGACAATAAAACTTTGTTATCTCCCTTTCAAAAAGCGATCCCAAAAAAGTTTTAGAACCACCGATAGAATATTATCGATGTGAAAACCAGGGCTCGGATCGATTGGCTCTAAAAATCAAGATACACACGTATTCTTATTCCATAAACTGGAAGCGTAAAGTAAGTTAATTGAATATTACTAGTGAACTAGTTCATCAAGTATAAGCTATATTTAAATAATAGACATGTCAATTCTGATTGATACTGTAATTTAACCTAAAAATCATCTAACAGGAACATAAATCTTCAAAAAATATGCATTTATATGCGCTATTAAAGAAAATTCAAATTGTCCCACGAGAATAAAAATGTTAGAAATCGATTCACGAAGCAACAGAAAGTAAGGGGGGGAATGCAAAACGTGCAAAATCTGAGCCCTGGTGATGACTATGGTCAAATGAAAGTGGCAACGAGCGAGAAATCGAACTCGCGATCTCCTGTTCGTGTCCCAGGTTCATGTCCCGTGGAACGTTTCGCAGGTCCTCCGGATTGTTAGGTCTGAAAGGATAGTGTGTACAGTTGTGGGAAACGGACGGGTGGTTTAGCGCATAATACCCCAGCGATCATTTCCATCCGTAACGTTATCACATATCCTCTACATGCAGACACTTGTAAGAAAAATGTGCAGAGCCCCTATATATCGTGACAATAGAACTATGTTTCAAAAATTATTTCTTTACACGAATATGAACATGGGTCGACTGGAAGTAATTTGTTTCATCACTTTTTATGAAGTCATCGACATTGATTGACGAGTGTGTGACGCAGAACATAGATTTGTATGATAATGCACAACTACGTGCAAATCGATACGAGCGGTTCGTTAAACCAGTTAAGCCGCGATCGCTGTAAGGGATGTTGGGATTCGCTCAGCTCAAAGCAATATGCATATAGACGATCACAGGAAATTTTCTAGTTCAATTTACATGATAAGGAATGAAGATGTACTACAACCATCAACATTCAATCAACATTCGTCACCACATGAAGCCATAGATTCATAGACTTAGATTGTGAAAAACAAAACTTCAATTAATGAATTTGCAGTCAGCTCTTAAACTGTTTTACCGGTGACGAATTGATAACTCCGATAAACGTTGAAGTAATTTTTATGATTAATTTATTACGTGAATTAACCCTAAAAACGAAGTGTTGGATCTACAAAAAACGAAATGCTGAACCCTTTACTACTTTCACGATTCAATGGGATTACTTGGATCAACTCAGACTCATTTTCCTTTCGCATTAATTTTTGATTTTCTCTGTTGAATGCGGCCTTTTTACCACATTACTGACCAGAGAACGGCTACAAGATACGCACAGTACACACCACCACCGCGAAACTACCAACTTCAATGAACAAAATTTTCAGTATATATCAATAGAGAAGAAGGAAAGAAAGACCAAACTCACGCAACTCAATTACTACTAGAAGAAATATCAAGACAAGTGATGACTAACATTCACGTAATTAAAGATGTTGCTAATTGCGAGGAACGTGAAATGAGAACACGCAGATTAAGAAGACAGAAGAAGACCCCGCTCAAGTCGGCTCCTGCGAAATACACAAGGGGCGAGATATGACCCACCTCGTTAAGAGCTTTCCGCCCTCCAAAGAGCGAGAAAAGCGCCACGTTTTAACATCTCTTCTGTTACTTTTTGACTAAGGATTCCTAATTAACTTAAACGGATGCGTGACGTGATGTTACGCCCGCGCACACAAACGAACAGACGTAAAAAAGTATTTATAAAAGTACTTTAGAAGCTAGAGAAACGAAATAAATTGATAGAAGGGATGTACAAAACTTCCCTTACAATACAAAATATTTCTTATTTAAATATATGTTTTTATATACTATATCAGCGCTGTCCTACTTACATCTTAGTCCGCGGGCCATTTTCTGTAAGCTTTCGAGCCATCTGACCGGCACGGAATGGGGTTTGGCAAAATGTTGCCCGACGATTAAAAGTAATAGATCATATTTATTTATTTGTAAAGTTATATTTTATTATCATCAACAAATTTATTTTATTTCCAACAGGAAGAATAAAATATAGAATTTCTATATAATTAAAAAGATTTTTAATATTTAGTATCACATGTTTCCATATTGTAATGTATGACGGAATAATTCCGAACACTATTTTCTCTCACCGGGCATGCCACGTCAAAAATAATTTATAACACAAAATTGTGTCTCTCAACGTTTGATGAGAACTTTGATGTAAAATGTACAAAATCTCGCGGGCCATAAAAACGTTTCGTGGGCCTCCAGCTGAACAACCCTACATTAAAGAAATGAAAATATAAATATATTAAATAAATAACGTTTTTATGCTCAAATCCTTTATCATATGACCGTTGTCCTTTCACTGCGTTAGTGTTCTTCTGTCATAAACTGATAATTTGAATTCAGATATTGTATAGAAATCTATTAGATTGCGGTGAACCTCACCGCCAGGTAACAGATTAATCATGTTACGTCGAATGAAAATGGTAGACGGGACCGGGATTCGAANTGAATGAGAATGATAGACGGACCCGAGAGGCGAGCGGGATGGCGCAGTCGGTAAGCGCATGAGCGCGTAGAGCTCAAGGTCCCGGGTTCGAATCCCGGTCCCGTCTACCATTTTCATTCGACGTAACATGATTAATCAGATATTGTAATTTTATTGCATTGTGTTTTATCATATTTCTATGTTTAGGTTTAATTATTTTTAAATACTATACTGTACTATTTAGATTTCTCTTATATTTATTTTGTTCATTGTCGTGTAGAATAATGATAACTGGGAAAACTCCCCGAAACATGTTTATCCTGTAATACACCATTTTTTTTCTAACTGTGAATTTATATCATTCTATTTTCCCAAATTAAATATAGAATCAGTTTTGATAGCTAAAAGACCTAAACTTAACTCAAGAGTCTGTTATTTATTACACTGGTATGGGTACGCAGTACTCGAAGACAGAGGTCGGACTCTGAAAAATAATACGTTTATTTTAACTGTCATAGAATACAAATTTAGATACTTGCCTTCTTCTACTCTCCTCGATCTCTGAGAACATGATATTTTTTGGCGCTTTAGGTTAAATAAAAACTAATACCATATAATAAAAATATTTTCAAAATGAGAAAATAGGAAATATGGAAAATAATAAATTCAAATACATTCATTCTCTGGTACGTTTTATATTATTTCTTACTATACCTATCCCGGTCAAGGTTTTGCTTCGGTTTGTCTTTGGGCACCTAGATCGGAAGTGATGAGATGGTTCCTTGGTCATGCGCACAACTTATTATTTAGAAATAAATTAATTTTAGTAAATCATATCTGATGTCATCTGATATACACAAACCAGTTCGTGACAAGTGGTAGGAGGGACCGCCTTCCTATAAGGTTACGAATCCCTTAGCCTCCCACATACGTATTTCACAGTGAAGAGAGGGAATCAAAGCAACGCACCCTTCCGTTCATACTATTCTTCATGCAGTTTAAGATGCAATCTCTCTCCCCCTTCGCCATATTGCAGCGTGCATCTCCGAAACCAGTTCAAGCATCCATCTCAAGGACAGTTTGTTATACAGACCTCTCGTTTTATGAAAACATCACATCCCCTTTTGTGGCCTAGTACTGAAACGCTTAAGGGTTACATAAAAGTAATAATTTCAACAACAACAAAAAAAAAACATGCGAATACTACAAGGGGAATTCCCTTTTGTAGAAGAGAAATATACGACTTCAACGTGGACGGCAATGACAGTAGCTTGGGGCTTTTCAAAACGGATGAGGGTGAATTTGTCTCGTGACAGATACGTTCTCTCTGTAGTGTTGTAAGCCAGGTAAAAGAAAAGTTTGTAAAACAGGATTTAAATTCTCTACAAAGAACTACTCACATTGAAATTAAAATATCTTTACAGTGCTTAGTTTTTTAAAATATATAAACCAACAAAGTAAGAAATATTACGTGCCACACTCTTAGAAAAACATATTAAAACTTACTTAACAACAATTGACATTGAATTAACTCACAGAAAATTTATTTTCTAAAATCTCTTAACCTGAGTAGAGTAACACTTACCGAGATACTATTAAATAATAGAGTGGAATATGGAAATGAAATTTGACGCTTATTATTAAGACGAAAAAAACATGCTTTTTATCCTCCACGTGATCATACGCAGTTTTGTAACTGATTGTTTGACAACAAAGCTTAAAATGCTCCATTGTAACAATGAAAATAATCCCTCAATCAAACCTTATTTAGTTATGAATAGAATTTTAATAGACACATACAAAATAATTTTCGAACAACCTATATAATTCAATGTGATTTTTTATTTCCCATCAAAACAATCAACTATTTTATATCACAGCTCCTTAACCACTCGGTGTCTTTCGTACTGGGCTGTATTCAATTACCTTATATTGATCTTTTCCCTTTTATTGATGGGCTCTTTTTCTTCATATATCATACGCGATACCCAACATACATTTTACGTTCTATGATAGCTACGCGGATTACTCTACCAGCTACTATTTTTCTCATATCACTCAATTTCTTGGTCGTCTTTAAGCTCCTTAAGCTCCACAAGAACATATTTGTGTGAGACGTTAATCAAATAGATCATTCCCAGTCAACACTGATACGTCTTCTAGATATAGGACGAATACGTAGATACATATTGCATAAAGTGTTTTATTTAAACCAAATTCATTTTGAGTTATCAGTTACGTAAATGGTAGCCTCAATCACGGTATCTCTCGTGTCTTTCTAGAAAACGCAAGAGCAAATCGTGATCCAAAATGTTATTTATACACGTCGAAATTATTATTAAACGAATCCCATTGTAATCACAAAGAAGTCTAACACAAAAACAATCACATATAACTTACTTTTCACTATAAAACTACAAAACCCTGGCGTGATGTATTTTCTCTATTACT
Source organism: Laupala kohalensis (assembly GCA_002313205.1). NCBI lineage: Eukaryota > Metazoa > Arthropoda > Insecta > Orthoptera > Trigonidiidae > Laupala > Laupala kohalensis. The sequence goes on from NNCF01125934.1 coordinate 56,789, forward strand.
GTGATGTACTTGCATGAAACGTAGTTTAGTCTGTACACGGAATTACCTTTTTTCTGTTATTAAATAATTTATGTATTAAATATCGCACACCGTAATAATTTTGTGATTAACACACTTGAATTTCGTTAATCAAATGTAACAAGTTGCCCTATTTAATACATTAACAATTCACACACACACAAAAAAAAACAAAAAAAAACTCAAATGTAAATATAACTAATTGTCTCCAAAAAATGCGGTGAGCTTTTGGTTCAAATATTTCAATAATATATATTTGAAAATGTATGAGGTAAAATGGTAAAACTCCCGAGCGGAGAAGTGTATTATGAAATTGTAATGACTCGGCAAACTGAATGAATAATTAGCATTTATTAATGTGTACCAACCATGTAAAAAACTTAGAAGAACAAAAAAATAGTAGTCCGAACTGCGTGTTTAACTCACAACATAGATACACATGTTTTCAGGATTTAAACGATAGGTAATCATTAAGATCAACAGTTTTAAATTACTCGACAAGTTAGGAATTAAGTTGTTTTAATATATTTTCGCAAAAAAGTAACTTCTTTAACTCTAGTAATTATTTTTTAAGGCAAATACCTCCAATAAAATTTTAGTGAAAAAAATAGCAACAACGTAAATATTATGTAAAATTGATATTACTGGAATCGTGACAGCGTTTCGAGTAAAGTCTCACATGCAAAACAAATTATAAAAAAGGTGCCCATTTTGCAAATTACCCTGGAGAGCCCATTAACGCTATGGCAGAATAAAAATAGAGGATATGGAAGACATATCCTTCGTTTACAAAGCTTGTCATCACATCTTTTAGAAGTTTTCAAAACTGAAGACACTAATCTTTATCTACCTATCTCAGGCTCATCTACCCACCATATATAATGATAAACCTATAACACGATTTTCTTCAACTTTACAAAAGTTTACGAATTTAGTTAAGAAAGTCAGTCAAACCAAAAAGCTTCTGATAAAGTACAAATAAATTTTTAACAAAATATTACCTCCATTAACATTAACATATCCAAAAAGAATTCCTCGGGGACGAAATTCGAAACATGGGAATACTAAACTTTGAAACGATTGAAGTTTTATCAAAACAAGTTCCCAATAAAAAATAGAAATTAGCTTTACTACAGCACCCTCACAACCGTGTTTGCTTATATAATAAATAACATATTCCAATTTTAAGGATAAGTTTAAATGTCCTACAAAGAAAAAAAATCATGAATTGAGTGTTAAAAATGAAATACTATAGGGGACTAAAGAAAATATTTCGCCACTCCTTCCATTTTGAATGCGAGAATCGTCCCTTTTGACCTTTACTCCCAGGAGAACGAAGCGTTAGGATGGATTCAACAACCTTGGCGTGTGCACTTGACTTAGCATTGGATTTAAGTTCCGCAGCTCACATCACAGAAAGTTAAGTCTCATAACAAACAGCGCGGAGCACGATAAAGTCTGACACGATACGACTTCCAGACATTAACTAGCCACTTCAATCTGTAAACAAAAACTGAAATAATTTCTATTTTAAATTTTCTCAAACATATTTAGCTAATAAGAGGGTTAATAAATTATAAATTGCATTTCATTAATGATTAACAAAAGAGTCTAGGTTAGTTTATTCTTACGATACAAGAACTCGGGTGGCAAAAAACATTTTTGTTTACATTTTTAACATGTCGCTCCAGCTAGAAGGTATATTATCACATTCCAGAGAAAATTACCGCAGAATGTTAGAGAACGAAAGAGTGTGAGGTATAAAAATAATAATAAATTTATTGTCAAAAAACAGTACAAACTGCGTATGAACACGTGGAGGACAATAAACCAATTTACTCTCCGGAAGCAAGCAAGGGACCATCCCATCAATTCCAATATCAGATATTTTATAAGAAAGAAATAGTGATACGTTTCCGCTGATTCTTCTGCGTCACGAACTTCCCGCCTCCCGTTTTTTGTCAAGATAATTTTATGAGCAAATATATTACACAATTAAACCATCTCTGATTCTAGGTTTAAAAGTCAAAATCAAAATTATAATAGAACAATAGTGTCTAAGAGCCTTCTCCAATTGTATTGTACGCGAGGACCGACGTTATAAGTCTATCAACACAACGAATAATAACAGTAATAAAATATACAATAAAATAAGAATTTTCATTTGAATATAAAACAAGTAGACAACTCTTGGGATATGAAAGAAAGAAAAAAAAACACATGTTAAATGTCAGCAGCTTTCTGTTACATCCCCTCTGCATCTCTAACTCCCTTTATTTTATTAACATACTCTCATCTTCTGCTGATAGGATTCTGATATAGTACACACAACACGGATTAATGCCGGATAAATGCACTGATCTCTTTTTTTTCTGCCAAAAATTCAAGGCATTCACACATTTAATTAGAATTTTTCTTCTACACAATATATGATTGTAGTAGTATATTTAATACTTTTACGTAAATTTAATCTTTTACGTAATTTTGTCTAGGGGTGTCTAGGGTTTATTGTAACAATAAATCGTGAATTTAGTGTTATTTCAATTCTTATGATTTTTAAACACTATACTCAGAATAATCTATAGTTCGATAATAATTTGAACATGTAAAATAAATTTTTTGTGTTAAATTACAAACATTTTGACATTCTATTAGTATTATTACTCGCAGCTAACTTTTTATCTCATCTAGGAATTTTTGCTGAAATTATTTGAATCCGCTTCTGCCTGAGGGCCCTTGATCGGAATTGATGGGATCGTCCCTTGCTTGCTTCCGGAGAGTAAATTAGTTTATTGTCCTCCACGTGATCATACGCAGTTTGTACTGGTTTTTTGACGATAAATGTATTATTATTATTATTAATTAATGTGTTAAAAATTGGGATTTAATGTCAATAGAGCTCTTAATGATTAACAGAAAAAAAACGCAGAAGCCACGTAAGTCAATACATAAGTCGCGAAATTGGATAGAGGCAATAATAATCAAAGTAAGATCCTGACATTAATTTTATTTTTCGAAACAATCATCCAGAACATTCAGACACTTATCCCATCTCTTTAAAAAATCCCGAAAGCCGATGGCAAAGGAGTCTTTTGGTTGCTGTGGCAGCCAATGAATAACCTTTTGGATTGCGGAATCATCTCTTTCCCCATCTCTGATGCGTTACCTTCCCTCGTTAAACTTCTGTATCCAATTAAACACAGTTTTCCGTGAGAAGCAGTTGTCACCATACACGGGATACATTTCGCGATGCACTTTTTCTGAGGACAGTCCTTTGGCCCACAAAAAACTCACAACTGCACGCTGTTCTTCTCGTGTACACTCGTGCAACACAACCACCATCGTGCAGTGGCTGGCTCCGACTTACTGCGTGCCTACGAGATGTCACGCAGTACGACAAGCATACATATGCTGCCATCTGCAGGCAAAAAAATGCGCTCGTAATTTAAAACGGCATAAGGGAAACAGGTTTGCGGTTTGGATATAGACCTGCTCACGTATAATGTGCGGTGTAAGAGAACAATATTTAAACATTCACTCTCCACGCCCAACAATTCATGAAGGAATCTCCAAAACCAATTTGCATAGTTTCGTCAAAACAATGAAGGGCACAGAGTTACTCAAATCAGTCCATCCACATGGAAACGGTGAGTCCGGACGCTCTGAACAGTGAGCGAACTATAGGTCCAACCAGCAACAGTCTAATCCACGCTAAGCAAAGCCTCTCTCATGAAAACAAACCGTCCAACTCCAACGCGCACAGTTGACCAACCCCCAATTTGTCCGCATTACATTAACACGCGTTTCCTCGTCATCTTCTTGTTTCCCAACGCGAAGGACGGACGTTCGCAGCTCCGCGACAAAGTGTAATCCCTTTCCCCTGACCTCGTACTGGAGTACGAACATGCGCGAGTTTATATAGCGCGTCGTTATCAGGGACGTTCGCACATTAGCTTCTGCCAAGAGAGTCCGCGCGCGCGTCCACTAAAGAGAGGTGGCTGCAGCTGCGGCGTGACCGACGCCATACGATACTCGAGTGCGCGTCCGCACGGGCACGCGTCACTGCCGTCGTGATCACGTATAGACCGCTGCGCGAAACTGATCTCTACCACTACGTGATGAACATTTCGTTTGGGAAAAGAACAGGTTCAAAACAATTTGTTTGGAAATTGAAAAACAGAACTTCGTAATTATTGACTTCAATTGAGGAATTAAAACAATTGAGGAATTTTCATGTTTATCATGAATAAATATTTCATTAAAAATGTTAAATATATCGTGACACTAACAAGGGGAGATCGCGACTTGGGAAATTGACTTCGAGGGCCCTATGGGTCATCGATTGCCAAGCAAGAAAGCGCAACATCCAGCAATTTCCGAGAAAAAAATCTCAAAATTTTCATTTCAATGTATATTTGAAACATTTCACCTTCTGTTTCAACCTCGCAATGGCGTAATGGATAGCAAGCTTGCCCCGGCGCGAGGAACTGTTGGATTTTATATGCACTTATTTCACATTTCAGGTAGTTACGCAACCCAACGTCTCTTCTTCCCAATTCCCTTACCAAAGTCCAACGGTAAGGGTGGAAGAGCAGGTCTCTTGGGCTGAACTTTGTCAAAACTCATTAAATAAATAAATAATGAAACAAAATATTTTTTTTACGTTTAGTGTCTTTGAGTTCACATAAGTTCTCAAATAATTAATTAGAAACACAAGAAGACAAGATTCAAAAAAAAAATAATAATCCGAATCTTAATTTGATAAAAGAAAAAAAGTTGTTAAGTTGCTTTAAATAACACCTCACTTAAAATGTCAACTTCCAATTATATTTTTATAAATTGTAGTGTGAGTAATTCACTAATTTACACCTATTTATGTTGATATTTCAAAACCCCATAAATGGTTAAGTGCTTGGCTAACGTGTGGGGGGATGTAATACCTTAACAGCCACGTCAATTCAGAATAGTTCGAATGGGAAAAAATAAACCGCATTTATTTTCAACCGACTGGAAACAAAGAATAGAAGAATCTCGGCGATTGGAATATTTTGAGTGTACTTTCCATTTGCGCCCGAACACACTAATAAATCGTCCTCACGCAAGAATTAAATGTACACTCCATTGTATTCCCGAGTTACAAACTGAATGCTAGAGAGCATTGCCAGCTTCCCTCTGATTAAACCAGGCTTCAACGTCAAGAGTATATGCAAGCCTCGGTCGGTTCCATTCGATATTTCATCTCCGAGGAATCTCTCGGCGATGAAAAATCAACGATGGTTCGCCGGAAACATCGTTGTGTTCGCACGCCGCACCCGGGAGGAAATTGGCATTTGAAGACAGTGTAAATTTGAAATCAAAATTGATTGTTTACACTGTAAGATACGCGTGTTATATCGAGCATACAATGATACTTCAAAAGAGGATATTGAAATAAAGATGAAAGACCAGAACCAATGCTTTCACAAACATTTTAACTAATTGACAAAAAAACAAAATTTGAGAAAATAGTTTTTACATATTTTTTTTTAAATTTCATTCTGTGAAAAAAATTATTTTCAGGGTCCCTAAGAGAAGAAGAAGAAGAAGAAGAAGAAGAAGATACATCAAAGTATATTGCCATATCAAAGTGATAGAATTTATCTCATGAGGAATTGCAAGCGTAAAAATTCTCTTGTAGGGGGGGGGCAGATCTGAGAAATGTTTGATTTCGGAATACAATACTTATAAAATCAATTTGTTTCTTTATTTCGCTTCCGTTAATACGTCTGCCTTAGGAAAACATCACGGGCTAAGAATATTATGCAAAATACACAATTCATGGTTCTCAGAGGGGAAAAAATGATCGCAACAACGTTGAATTTAATGAGCTGACTACTTATAAACAAAGAAAGAGATGAACTGCTATGATATCTTCACAAAGTTATCCACAGGGGAACTGACTACTTTAATTAAATTATTTGCCTCTTACTAAAGTCTGTAATTCATGTCAAGACAAATAAAGTGAATGCGATGAAAAAGGAAACAAGATGAAACTAAATATCGTGTGGCATATAAAACAACCAAAAGGAAACAAGCGATACAGAAATGTATTTGTTTCGGAGTGCGAGTTTATCCAACGAATACCCTTGTTTGATTTGCTCTCCGGGGGAGAATAATATGTCCAAAAACGCGATCTATAAAACAGTAATGCCTGGAATCCTATCGATGTATTACAGCCTGGGCCATGGATCCCTTGATAGGAAGTGGGTCATGAGAAGGCCGCTCTATCAAAACAGGATATCGCTTTGAAAAACAGATTTATTGAAATACTCAAAGGAGAAAGCCGTTGAGGTTGTTAGCGCTTCACGAAATCGTGTGCTGATACTCAATCAGCCAATTTTCACATGTTGAAGGTTTACGCAGATCATTTTACTTGTATGTAAGCGTCTACCCCATTTATGGAGTCAATTCGATACTAAAGCAATATTTTTATCGTATCTCGACCCCGGCAATTTAATTACACGTTTTATGTTTATGTCATTAGATTAAAATTATGGAAAACGTTCAAAATACTTTCATACCGATATCTTGACTGCGATAAGTAGGGTGGAGTGGGGTAATAATCCGCATTAACATGGTGAGCTTTTAGCGATATCAATCTCGTTAGTCGCTATATGTTCACATCTACCTTGTTGACTAGCGTATCCCTTCGATTTTCACATATTCAGCATATAAAATGAGATAAGTCGATTTTCTACTGCTCTGTAATAATTATTACATTTTTTTCTTTCTCTTTCATTAAAAATGTTATTGAAAAATCGTATTCGCAAAGTATGTGATTTTTTATTTTGCTAAATCAAATCGAAAGAATTGCTTTATCCTTACAATAATGTGCTAATTTCTGCTTTTGTATTATAATATGATAGAGAATAGCTAGATTTTCCGACAGGTATTAAACGGGGTAAAAACTAACTTTGCGATGGAGCAAACAGCTGCTAGCGGGCCTTTGCCGCCTGCTACCAACTGTTTGTCTTCACTTTATCTTCTCCCTCTTCTATCGTTTCAGATAATTGCTTCTGTCGTGATGTCAGTAATTGACAATGTATTAATAAAAAAGATTTTGAAGTATTGATGCAAATATCGAAAACAGTTGTAATAAAATTCATCGTGTATTTAAAGACACGTATAATCCACAGACAATCCAAAACAATATTAAATCAATAATAAATCATCACAAACAAGAGAGCAGAGTTAATGTCTTAATATAGATGTCAAGAAGCATTCTTGGTCGTTGGGTAACGACTCTGTTCTGACTATACCAGATAAAGGTACGTCGCAACCGCAACTTATGACACGCATACTTTAAGTTTGATTTGCAGCAGCTAAATCTTTATCTTCAATTCGCTTTAATTTAGAGATTAAATAGAGATCTCACCAATTTCAAGTCCTATACCATATCCTACTTTCAAATTCAACGTTTAATGACCTATAAGCTTTGTTTTAAATCCTTAATGAGAAATTCAAGGTAAGTTCTTTGGAAAAAAGAAACTGGCACAAACGAGTTCATGTAATTACAAGGATGCATAAAGTTTTCAGAGACAAATGGATTCTCTTTGAAATAGTAAATATATCAAATCATCCTTGAGAATATACTATAGATATAAAACTCAAAGATAAATGCTCAGAAACCAACTTGAAAGGGAAATACTCAGAAACTAAAACTGGCGTGAGTGCAATAAGATACCAAACCCGCACAAGATGAGCACAATATGATATTTGAGATCAATCTCACATAAAGCTAAACAGTTCGTTAAATATAACATAACATGAAACATGAATATACACCAAGTTATAACAATATATCCGAACCGAATGGTCTATTTTCGAGTTTATTTAGAGTCGTTCAGAGATTTTTCGGTGACAGTCACTCCATAATCTTTTTTGTTGAATATTCATTCCGAGGACGAACAATCGTTTCAATGATGATTAGGAAGTGTTCAGTCGGAGATCGAGTCAGGCAGCAACTCTTTAAATTTTGAGCCTGAGGATGTTATAACGTTGAACGGTGTGTTGTTACAACAACATTGTCAAACAACCCGTCTGAGTTGACATAGAGGTTTCATGACGTCTTCATTCGGTCCGCAAGCACCGCGGTCGTTCGGTACGAGGGATCCCGGAAACTACGAGTGAGCCATTTCAGGGAACGGGTCGGCTTTCCTGGAAGCGATGACGTCACCTGCTAGAGCGACAACCCGAGCCGCAGAGGACCTGCTGTAATGCCGTCTGGGAGTCGGCACTTCCACTCACCACAATACCTGACCGAACTGTCAGCTCACATAAAGTTGGTTGCATCCAACTGTAGATGATAGGCGCAGTGGCGAGAAGATAGGTGAATTGATGATTAATGATGAACTTTTGAACTCTATTCCAACTGTGAACTATGGGTAGTGATGGCAGAAGAGCTAGTTAATTCTGATTGAATGGTAATGTTTTTGCATAGTTTCTTTTTTGTTCTGGATAAAAGTAATTGTGTTAAATTCAGGGTATAACTTGTTGATAAATGAATGTAGTAATTGCTAGTGAATTATGTGTGTGTGGTTTTTTTTTTTTTTGGGGGGGGGAGTCGAAGTGCATTATTCTGGTTACGTTCTTATGTGATTAAAATTAATGAGTTAATTTGTTTATTGTGCGTTTTCCTTTGTAAGGAACCCCATTATGTGTTTTCCCTTAGTTCGAAAAGGCACGAATCCAGATACGAAATAACTAGCCGTGGAAACAGATTTTGTAAATGAGTGCGAGCCACTACATTATTGTTGTAACTCATGCTCGTACTTAATTTTGTTACAATATATATGAAAAATCTTTGAAAATGTTTTTATGTGCAAAAAATCTTCTAATAGATGAATTCATAAACACTATTAAAAAAAATTCAAATAGTTTCATGAGGTTAAAAATGCTAGAAATCGACTCCTCAAAGTCTTAGAAAATCAGGGGTAAAAGCAAAACATGCATCATCCGAGCCCTGGTTATCATGCGTAATTTATCGAGTAAAGAAAATCTCGTTAATCTGACCCCAATTCCGAAAAATGTGAATTGACTCCGGAAGTCCTTTTATCAACACTTTCTTAATACAAAACTTGCACAATCTGATGACCAAAACACCTCAGAGCGCATAAATCTTTCGTTCATCTCCTGGGAAACTTCATCGGTAACCAACACAAACTGCAAAGATAACTAGAAACTCAAGCCCGCATCTTCAAATCCAGTACTAATGTGTNTCATCGGTAACCAACACAAACTGCAAAGATAACTAGAAACTCAAGCCCGCATCTTCAAATCCAGTACTAATGTGTAATTGGTCGTCGCTCGGCATTTTTCGGGTGTCCAAATAGAAAACTTTGGGAGTTTGCGGTTGCTGAGGTGAGCAGTGCGGAAAGGAAGTATAAGAAAGGAAGATTAAACTCAGAAGTTTGAAGAGACTGCCTGTCCTTGCAACTGTTCGAGGGAAACTATTGGATGAAGACGACCCATGGAGGAAGCAAACAATGATAACGCAACAAAACTAACTCTTTTGAGAAGGAAAATCTTCTGGAGGAGAATTCCAGACGATTATAACATTCCTTTGTGATATATTGCATGAAAGGGAAGAGCAAAATATATGGTTAAAATATTAATCCAATATTACTACCCGACAACAAAAATCATTATGTAATGAATATTATAAAATATCCAGGATCGAAGAATAGAAAATAAATTCTTACATAGGAAAACCAATATATAAATCTATTGACACTGTTTTCTTGTTCATTAATAATAATCATAAAACGTCTCAGTTCGTGGCTGTATTTTAAAAAAATGAATGGCCTTTTCATGACATGTTTTAAATACGTTATATATATATATATATA
>NNCF01125934.1:72713-86693 GCA_002313205.1 Laupala kohalensis
ACATTACAATAAAAAGAGAAAGAGGAAAATGAAAGATACCCTAGCGTCGGGATCGAAAAGAACAAAAGATGACCAAGGAAGGTCAGGAGAAAGGAAGGAGCCTTGCACAAGTAAGTGGAAGTAATGCCAAACTCAGCTCGGGGCCCCGTGTTTGCCAAACACGTACTTACTAGATGCAAGTCTCCTGGGGGGTGTACGAAAGTGTTATGTGGATTTCTCAGTAAGTAATTAAGTTCTACCTCACATGGTTCATTCTGGGTCCAACTGAAAATCTTGACCCATCTGGCTAGCTGTTTTCAATATTTATCACAACTTACAAACGGTAAATTCAGATCGCAACCAGACATAAAACATCAATAATTAACTATTCTTATACTATTAAGCAACATTCGCTTCGGGAGTGAAACAGATGTTCAGGGAAATTCATCTCATGGAGGTTTCAACGAACTCCTCAAAGTATAACAGCAATTTTCTAAATAATGTCGAAAATTTCACACTTAAAACATGAACCAGTCTACGTTTGCAAAGTTCCCTTAACATGTTTTATTTTCCTCTAGACGGCTAATTTATACATTTACCTTGTTTTATTTTTTTATTTTGAGATACTCTTGTTTGTCTGACTTCCGTTTCAAAATTCCGCACACATTTTCCCGATCTTTTTATTTACAAACCTCACTTTAATTCTTAATTCATTTTAAAAGAGTAACTAGTCTTATTCTAAATAATTTTATTCTAAATAACTTTTCGTAGTTAGTTTTATTCTAAATAATTGAGAGGTATACATATTTAAATGTCGCAAATATCTAGTTTTACTTATTTTTAAAATTATTTATGCAATGATATTCCAACTCGAAAACTGTTAACATTTTCTAACTTCTCGCAATCTACCGACAGTTAATATTTATACAATCTTGTTTCCATTAATTTGTGAAAGTAGCCTGATTAATAAAATATCGTAAATATAGTATTAAATTAACACATCTACTCGACGAACATAATCCAACTGTTTTTCTCGCCCCTCTGGTGGCTCAGGTTGTTATGGTTCTTGCTCATCACAAAGTCATCCTGGGTTCAATTCCCGGTGCGGACAGAAAACAATCTGTAGCTTTTCACATTAAAGTCCCAGTTCATATAGATGTGACTACTGAAAAGCGAACCCTCCTTCTTCTATCCACCTCCTAGTATCACTGACTCTTAATTATTACTAACTACTCCTACTAACACTCCACGCGGGCCAAGTTGTTGGTAAATCCAGCTAAGCGACCCACCTACTAACAATAGCCCTACCACCCATCGCCCCATGTAGATAAGCTCCAATAGCACGCTACTTTTACCATTTACAAATACTAGAATAGAAAATAATAATAATGAGAATGCACTAAAAATTCAAAATCTGACGCGAGTGAAATCGTGTGAATTCAGTTAGTATTATATAACCCGCCCATTATATTACATGAAAAGAATTTTACACTATATGCTGAGTAAAAAATTGTCAAGATGGGAGTAAAAGTAGTTCTCTCTATGAAGTAGAATCGATAAGAAATTAAATACATAAATTTATTACCAACCTCCAAGTCCCAATGAACCCCAGCAAAAGGCATGCAAAGGGTGTCTCCCTTGCCTGCAGCCTCCAAAGGATGCGACTGCGATTAGACGGGGAGAGTCGCGCATGGCAACCAAGGGCTGTTTGTGAAGACGTGACACGTATTCGGTAGCCGCCCCGCGCCGCCACCGCCGCCGCCGCCGCCAGGGCCATCCTTATCTGCATCGCACGTACGTGAGCGTCGCAAGGGACAAGGCGCCGGACCTCATATTCCATTCACTGGCACACAAGACACTCAGAAGACTAGGGAGTTATTCACGATCAGCAGAAAAGGATGTTCAGTGTTCCAAGGGAGGATTTGTAACGACGAGTCTTACCATGATATTTAATTCCATTATCCTTACTTATGGAAAATTATGCACGCAAAAAAATTAGATGAATTTCTACGCACATATAAATAAATACATTGCAATCTTCACACATTATGTTTGTACGTAATTTGACTTTAGATACGTCATATTCTCAAACCAACACTGTATTAAACACAACATGCTCATAATGCATAACAAATCGGTGGTGTAGTAGAACATCTTGTTCGCTGAAACTGGATTTAAAAAAATTCAAGTCATAATAAACGATACAAACATGTCAGTTCATTGTTTTTATGTTACGACAATTTTTTTTCCGAATTCGAAGTCGTTTTTTTCCTCACCTCAATGAAATTTCAAATATTGTGCGTTGTCTTGTCATCTTCATAAACAATTGATCGTAAACTAATACTGAATATATAACTGAAGAGAATAACTTTTTTTTTCTTTTCTACCGATGATCTATTGATACAAAGATAAATGATATTAAACCGAGACTTATCAATCTCGAAAAGAATAGGTAAAATGTAGCAAAATAGGTGTCTAGTTTGCTTTAATGGTATTCTCAATGGCGCCATAGGGATAGAAATATGATATTGTGAAATATGAATGATCTCACACAAATGAATTTTTTGATACCTCTGTAATCACAGCGGTGCACAACTAATCATGCAAACGGCCCACAAGCTTTTAAGTTTAATATTGTCATTTTCATTTAATACATTTTTGGGAGAGATTTCCTGGAACATTAATCTCGAGAAGTTCAGTTTCATACTACTGAATAATTCATAATGTCCACCCTGCTTTCGTAGTAACTTCTGCAATTAGTGTTCCTGTACTTCTACAATATCGTGGGCGTAAATGTAACGTCGTAATGTAAGCAAGGAATCATGAATACACAGGCGAACTGTGCACTCCAAGATTCGGATACATGCGAATTTATTACCGATGAAAACGAATGCATTCTACTCTATAATATTTTACATTTCAAACTGTGAATGTATTAACATATTAGTTATTACATCGTACATACCTTGTCCGTTATTTTTATTTAATATGAGCTTATTGTATTTGAGATAAGAGGGGAAAACAATTGTACGAAAAACAATGCCAATGCTACTTTTCGTGAAAATGCATTTCCTCTTTTATAAAGGAGGTGAAGAATCGCTTCTAAACTTCCTGGGTGATACAATTTATTGTTTTAATGTCTACACAAGATCAGGAACGAACCATGGATATAGAAACCTCATCAAAAATCAAAGATACAATTGCAGTAACTTTGGGTTTAAAATGAACTGATTACTCACTCCCCCGTTCTCCATTTTGATGTAGTACGGGGTCTGGATGAGATCCGGTTTAGTGGTAGCGTTTGCTCTTTCTGCTAAGAGTGAGAGCGTAGATTCGATTCGCCGCTCGATCGAACTGATGTTTTCAGCTGGTGTTTCCCTCTATTCCAGATTGATGTCACCTTTATGACCTCTCCAACCCAATATCTCTTTCCCAAACCCCTCGTCATTGTTAAGTGGGAGAGCGGGTCTCACCAAGTCAGGAGATAAATAGATCATTCAGTTCTCTCTTAACTTATGCTATGCGTTAATAAAATGTCACTCTAATGACTTCTAGTTCTTGTAAAAAAAAATTTAAAAAAGTGACTTGAGTGCACATCATGAGTCCCGTGAGTATCCTGAAATATTTCTTCACCACGAATATTCCGCTGCATTTCTTAGCATTCTGTAAGTACATCATGAAATGCTGGGGATATATTGCGTAAGGTTTCTTCGTTTGTTATCAAAATAAATCCGATGCGGAGAACAATATAGAGAAATTGGTTCATGTGCTTTTGAATTCTCTTTTTAACAGGATCTGCTTCCACTACTAAGAGTATGTGATTCCTTTTCATATGTCTCAGATCTCTGTCCTTTTGTCACATTTCAAGCATCACAAAGGAAGTGTTGTTCTCGCTCTGTACTATGGCGTAGCACTCTCAGTTCTAATGCTGCGATGCAAATACATTCAAACTTCTATGAGGACATTGGACGGACAAAGACAAGGTGGTGGCCAGAGACAATTATCCTGAGTGCCACTGTCTTATTGACTGACATAAGGTGGGGGGCAGTCACATCTAGAAGAAAAAAAGTTTCGTTCTCTTATTACAAAGACAAATAATACGAAACGAATATTGAAAAGCACAGTATCCATTACCACAAATAAAGCCGATCTTTGATGAGGTTTCTATATCCATGGTTCATTCTTGATCTTGTACAGAACATTTTTTTAAATTGTGTGATAATACAATAACACAATATGAATTATCAAAAACAAAACTCATTACTGAACATTACATTAATATTTGCTACCTAAAATAGCACGTCACATACGCACGATTAAGATCCAAGTCTGGGTGGAGAATGCGCTTTAGATAGGTAAGAACACGGATCGACAAATCCCGGGAGACTAAAAAACTCCATTGGTGACAAGCTCTTTTGAAGGCTCTAACTCTTTTAAAGACGACTAGCTCTTACAAAGGGTTCTAATGACGTTGAGGAGCCCTAAAACCCCACAAAAAGAAAAATCTTTTGAAGTGACCAAAAAACGTTTTTTTCTTTGAATAATTAATTTGTCCGCTGCAAAATGATCCATCAATAGTCTCCTCAAAACATAGTCACATAAGATTTTGACTATCCTCTATTCAATTTTGTAGCAAACAAAGAAATAATTCAACATTTCCGACTTCTAAAATCTTTTTCTGGCTCCTGATTTTCCAACTTTCGTCAGTCTTAGGGTAAGAACGTACGTAAAGAATGGTTGACTCTCTTCTTCTCCCAGGAACGGTTTATGTCATTGCATTACAAAAACAAGAAATCAAATGCACCGCGCTAATCTTTTTAAATTTTTAAAACTCGCTAATCTTTTTAAATTTTAATTCAAAAATGACATATCTGTCGTGTTCAGAAAGTGTGTTTCACAATTTTAAGTTCCAAGAAATCGGAGTTAGAAAGCAAATATTTTCAGGACAAGCAATACCTGTCCTTAAAATAATGCGTTGAGTGTTTTCAAATTAATACAGAGTTAATTTATAATATGGTATACAAATCTTTCATGAGAATTTCAATTTCGATTAGCATTGAAAATATTTCGTCAACAGAAGGAATAAAACGACGAATGCTTTGTCCGTACAATACTCTTCTAAACTAATAAAGGTACGCCTACACATCTCCGAGCTTTTGCTACCTGGTTAACATAAAAGAACAAGAGATTCAGAAAGTAAATAATGGAAGACGTAACATCGTGAAATGCGAATAGATGTCTGTTTCCCACAAGGTAGATACAATTTCAGTGATATCGGTAAACATTTTTTCTCATATTTTGACAATTGTAGAGAAACCACAAAACTATGATAAAAATTTAATCCAACAAGTAAGGATCCGATATTTGAATGTTGGAGATTTTTCTTTGAGCTATGTCTCCCATATAATTTTCTTAGCACTACTGATTGAGAAAAGAAGATACATGTGTGCGAGCATCCCTGGCGTCTTGCGTATTATGTTAGCAAGAGCGGCTTGGGAGGATGGAAGACAGGTGTGCAAGCATGTATATGGGAAACAAGCCAGCTTATCATAATATTATGATATATCCTATTGTGATAACACATATTACGATAATAACCCACTTCATAATCATGGTAGCTATTCCAGAATTCAAATGCATGAAATAGCGTTCGTATTCTTGAAAAAGAGAATAGCGAAAAACTTGAAGAATTTTTTTCTTAGTGTTATTGAATAATGCATTGGATTTTTTAAATTACTTATTCGTAACTTTGGGAATTAAGATTAAATGATGAAGGAAAAATCTTTTATTAACATTGTTCTTAGGTAGGAATGGTTTAAACGGAATGATCGACCAAGTAAAACTAATGATTGATTTTTCAAATAATCAATTCTGATCAGAATAGTAACAACATTTGCTTTTAAACTAAATGAAGTCTGATTTAATTTCCTTCTGTGACGAACTGAAGATTATTGGGACCTAATGAAGGGCTCGACAAGAAATGAGACAAAATTGCTAATTGACGATTATGCAAAGGTTATTTTTATATTCAGCCGAGAAAAGATTTCGCAGATAGCTATGGCACAAAAGAAAAAAATCAAACGAAATTAATGCACAATATACTGGGGCAAGTAGGGGTATGAAATATTAATTTTCTTCTAATTTGATTAATAATGGTTTCCGATAATGTGATGAGTCAATCTTCCTATTTCAACCGAAGAAGTTTGCGTACGGTGAACTTGACTATATAATGATTTTTTTTCGTTCATGACGAGTGTATGACAAGTGATGAGATATGAGAGGTAGGATACGTCAATATTGTATCTATTTTATCAGCACGACAATGGAAAAAAGGCTAACAAAAAATAATTCAAATAAACAGCAAAAAACGCACATCCATAACAAAATTAGACGCTCGGGAGGCAGGTAAGTCCGACACGCGAATAGACAGCGAGAATAATTCAAAAACTGCAATCGCGCTACCTGCACAAGATACCTGTCGCAAGCATTATACACATCGATCATTTGCTGCTAAAACCTTGATTGGTGCAGGTCGTATAAAACTACAATGCTGCAACACACATCCAGTAATTCAGGAATTAAACATGTACGAGGGACTACGCTTTGAATGATAGAGGATAGAATGCTGGGCAGTTGACTGGGCTATCAGGATACCTATAGGAATCCCATAGGTAATGAGGAATTTTCACTCATATGCTAACGTCCGGACTTAAATAGTCTGAAAGATAATCGCCATATATTTCTTAATGTGCGTAGTACGATAAGATCGAATAGATCTCGTCGTACGTTGTTGCAAAGAAAACGGAATGTAAAAAATGCTCATTTTAAAGCTGTCGTCATTTGACTTAATGCGGCTACGAATATGGCTAAGAGTCAGAATATGAAATCAAACCGGT
This sequence comes from Laupala kohalensis, assembly GCA_002313205.1. Classification (NCBI taxonomy): domain Eukaryota; kingdom Metazoa; phylum Arthropoda; class Insecta; order Orthoptera; family Trigonidiidae; genus Laupala; species Laupala kohalensis. The sequence continues at coordinate 79,589 of NNCF01125934.1, forward strand.
CGTCTCACTCTTTTTTGTGGGGCTTTACAGCTCGTCAACATCAAAGGTCGTCGGAGCCCTAGAAACTTGTACAAGTAGGGAAAATGCACTTGCACGCTAGGGAGAGCCAACATGACTCTCCCCGCGAGTGGGACTCGCCGAATGACTCAACCATACTCAATAAAAACCTTCCTGAATTACAACATACCAAAACATATCTCAAAACATTGAGGACAAAAAATTAGGGTGGGGGACAAAAATGAGGAAAATTAAAGATACCCTAGCCCTACTAGCGTCGGGATCGAAAAGAACAAGAGGTGACGAAGGAAGGTCAAGAAAGAGAAAGGAAGGAACCTTGTACAGACTCAGCTCGGGGCCCCGTGTTTGCCAAACACGTACTTACTAGATGTAAGTCCCCTGAGGGTGTCTCACAATTCTTTCAACGAACGCTTAAACTTCTGCACAGAATCACCAGTCGTGATCATTGGAAACTGGACATTCACAACATTGACACATCATGTAACTGCAGTTTTCCATGGACGTCGATATAAATAAATAAATGTATTGCTATTTTTTGAAAATAAATTTATTTATTATTGTCAAAAAAGCCGTTACAAACTGCGTACGACCACGTGGAGGACAATAAACTAATTTACTGTCCGGAAACAAGCAAGGGACCATCCCATCTATTCCCATCAAGGTCCTAAGGCAGAGGCAGATTTAATAGATAAGATAAAAAGTTAGCTACGCGTTATAATACCAGCAAATTTGTATTAAAACATGTGTGAACACAAAAAAGATAGTTCACAAGTACGTAATACAATCGAACTATAGATTATTCGCAATTTCTTGTCTATAAATCGTAACTATTAAAATAACTTTAAATTCCAGATTTAGACCGCCGCCCAATGCAAGAGCGTAGAGAGCTTGTAAATAAAATCCGCCTCTAACCGAAGGAAAACCCGGGCCAGGATGGGGCTACAGAATTATTGTACACAACAACCGTGCTGCCGTTCGTTGAAGATATATAACGACCCATTTTACTCTGCCACCAATTTCGGAATTTCAGTTTTCGTGCGTCGATGAGGTGAGCCTCGTTGTTACGTACACGAGTGTAACGCACACACTGATTTAGACATCCTATTTTCTTGAAGGATGATCTACGAGAATCGTGTTTATTCAACTCCCGCGTGCAGCAGCGATCCCGCTCGATTCACCATGAAAATGGAGTGTCACAGATGGCAAAGGAACACAGCGACAACCGCGCTCAAGAGCCATCGTTGCACGAGCAAGAGAGCTAGCGTAGCAACAGCAATTAGTGGAGTGCAATGCAAAACTGAGAGGTCTGTGGTCATGGAAGGCCAACGAGCCACGCCGAGTGTGCTCACGCGCCGCAACCGGAGCGGTGGAAATCGGATACATCCGCCGAACGCCCGTCCACCCACTCGCCTCCAGTCTTCCCGGTTTTCTTGCAGAACCACACAGAACTGGTGGGAGAGGTACTACAGGCTCATTGGCTATCTTGAACATCGGTGAAATTCAAAATATCAGTTCTGCAAGTCTAGCGAAATAACTCGTACCTTTCAATATATCAAGTGTAGGAGTGCTGTACGTTTACGCCGACGAGGTTCTGTACGTATTCGTATTCCTTGTCCAGACCAGCGAACTACCATCCACATCGCATGACCCTCCCAGGTAGATAAGTTGAAATGTCCCTACATCGAAAAGTTTCCGGGTTGAAATACGACGAACTCCTATAAAAAGAGCTGATTACATGACACGTAATAAACGATTGTGAAGCTCGTATAAAAACATTTTTACCTGTTTTGCAGGACGCGATTTTTTATAATTCATTGAAATACGTGTTGCGAATGTTCTAAAACGAGCAATGTAGTATGTACTCTTACGATGGCGATTCATTTACTTGAGTGCGCGTATGATACCTTGCACACTAGTATAGACGGCGTAGCAAAACAGTATAATCGACACAATTAACAGGCCCCATACAACAATTTCAATTCATCTAGCACTGGTTTATTTTATTATTTTCTATTCCAATCGTTTTTAATCCTCTTGCACTGTGTCGAGTCTTCGCGCCCTTGTTCATCAACCATTTTCAATTAATTGCGAAGAAAATTCTTATGGGGAGGGACGCCAACGCTTCAACCATATTCATTTTTGATTTTTTCATATTCATTTTCTATCTTCATTTTTCTATAGTTCTGATGCAGACCCCGAAGACGGTCGAAACATTGACATAGTATAACACAGGAACACACACACATTGGTCTACTCCAAGGACAAGACCTATGTAATTATATGTATTTTGACGCACTGAATTCGAATCCGGAGTGAAAATTGCTCCATCACCTTCCAATTTTTCTTAAAATATTATTTTCTAAATATTAGAGCGGTNCATAACTGGAAGGCGACGGTGCAATTCTGAATTCAAATTTGGATTCAGCTCGTCAAAATACACAATCTTTGGAACATACCAATTATTTTTGTGTTCACTTTTCTTCTGTATTTAGACTGCTTTTCGCGATAAAAAAAAAGGTTGATGGAGCAATTCTGGCCCCGGATTAAGATTTAGCGCGTCAATATACAGAAGTTAAGCCTTCCGAACAAACCACTAATATATGTGTGTCAATGTAATTATTAAACTCACCCTCAATGTAACATTTGTGTGGCGGCATTAGTAATGATAAAATATAGTGTTCTTTTACTTCGAAAAAAATTCAATGTACAATTGTGAAGCTCGTACAAAATCATGTCCATTGAATGTAACAAGACGAACTAATACTTGTATAGTATATGGAAAATGACGACTTCATACGACAAAAGTATGACTTACTTTACTTTGATAGATTTCCACTCCTACAAGGGAACATGAGAATAAAATTGCAATATTTCACTGTATCTTACTCTGCTCGCGCATTTGATAAAAAAATTTCACTTTATTTTATATCCAACATGGTATTTCAATATCGCTGCATTAAATACCATTGAATTTTTATAATTTCATACGAGTTATAGTTTTAGATGGAACGCCGAAACGTTTTCATGTGTATTACCGTCAAAATTATATTGAGTAAATCTGAAGTAGTGAATACATCGTTAGAAGGAATGTCCAAAGTAAAAATTTGACAAAAAGACTAATTATTTAAAAAACGTAATTTGTTAAGGGTTTTCTGATGAAAACTGCTATTTCAGTTAATGCGTTATTTATGTATATGAATATCTTAAATTCCAGTCTCAAGACGACAATTAAAAAAAAATCAGTGGAGGGACCTGCACACCCTGATATTTCTCTTTATGTGTCCCTTCCAAAATCAAATCCTGGACGCGCTCCTGTTTATTTAGGCTAAATAACACTGGCGGCACTCCTAGACACAATGAAAAAATTTAGCAATCGATGGGAAAGTCTGTCAAATTGCGGGGCCCTGATTCGCCAAACGGACAGACGCCGCCTTCGCCGGGTGCAGACAAGCGCAGTGAGTGCTGATTAGCATCTGAAAAGCGCAGTCTGCTTCCGCCGCGACCGCTGCCAGTGCCTCTTTATTGCCTGTATTGTCTCCAAAGCCGCGACTGCGTTAAATGTAGTATTCCATGGCCTCCTTACGCTCCTTTGCATTCATCGACGACGGCCATCTGAGAACCCAGTCTCCATTTATGAGAAAAAAGTAGGCGATGAGAAGACAAAGTGTGATTGAGAGAAATGACTCTTTATAAGAAATTTTATGTATAAAGTTCGTCCTGAGTATCTTATAATATATTCGGATACTTACTTGTGCATGAAGGCAATATATATAGATACTGAATGAAAGAATAGAGGATGCATGAGTTACGTATATTATTTATAATCAACTGTTTAATCAATCATACGTCTATGACCTGCGAGAATTGTGCCGGAGATTAATAATTTTTTTTAAAAAACGAGTTTATGTTATCTCCAATTTTCTTTGATCTCTTTGCATTTCCTATGTTTCAACATAACCTTTTTAAAAATTATTAATGCCTTAATCAGATATAAAATCTTACAAATTACACAATTTCTGAAATCTAATTAGGCGTAACTGGTCATTGTTAACGATTTCTTCTGTAATGTAGATATTGCTAAAGAGCTACTGTTAGGTTCACCTCATAAAAAAAGTAGAAATCTTTCGTATCTTCAACCTTCTTTAACTAATCAGCAAAATTAAATAGACACCACCATCGTACAGACATTTCTAATAAATTACTTGATCGATTTCAACATTCTCCATAAACAACTATACTCGCCTCTTGGCATAAATTCATTGAAATACAACACAATCTTATATATTATGATTAAATTTGAATCGAATGATTTTGAAGGATGCATTCAACACTTATAAATAGCATACACAAAATAAAGAATTCCTATGTTCAATTAATTGAAACTTTGTTGTACAAAATTTCAGTATACAGAAAAGAAAAAAAAACTAACATCGAATTATTCAATTTCATAAATAAATTAGATCCTAATTTATCGTCACTTAGTTCAAATTCAATGTTCTTCACATAAAATCCATCTCTTTTAAAGAAACTACAGAATGGTACCCTTTAACGATAACAAAAGCGAATGATAGTGGCACAGATGAAAGAACTACCCAAAATATGCAATTCTTCGTAACACAGAGTCCAGCAATAGCTCTACACTGCACTAAGAATACACCGTGATGGGCAATTTTCCGATCCGCTAATCCATTTCCATCCACTCAAATGGGCGCGGTGCACGTGACGTTGCCACAACGGGTGGCGCCACAGTAGCCGCTCGATGCACCACGTCAAGCCACTCGCAAATCGGGAAGAGAAACATGTGAGGATCGCGAGAAAAAAGTGAATGGCGATGGAGGAGGCGGCGGCGGCGGTGGATGCGAGAGCAAAAAATTCCCGTTGGAAGGAGACGAAGACCGTGGAGAAGCTACTGCTGCTATTCATGCCTATTCAGTTGGCAACTGCAGAAAATGCGAGCGGATTTAGGCGCGGCTAGCTCTTATTTATTCAACAAAGTTTGAAAATGGAAAAACGAAAATATCACTTTGGGAAGAAGAAAAACATTCTAGCTTTGTTGAAAATCATTTCCGAGTGACAAAAGTTTCCTAACATATATTTTCATAAAGATGAAAATAAAAAATGTTAGAACTTGTACCAGAACCGAAAATGTTTATTACAGAAATATTCGGAAACTATTTTAGCAATTTTCTTCCGGAAATAAAAATATTACCCAAGTTAAAGGATTAAGAAGTTGTTAATCAATACGATTGGTAAGTATTGCTGCTGTTGTTATCCGAAAGGTAATTTCATTTATTTCCATATAGTTTGAATACGTCTTAGAAGAGAAACAAAATTGCCCAAATATTTTGTAGGTTTTATTCCTGGCTTTAGTCCTGAGAAGGAAGGTTCTTTTTCTCAGAGATAATGAAAAAAATTCGATTGAATCTAAACTCATAAACCTGTCAGCGAAAAAAAAAATTTGAAGATAAGTATGAAGATACAGCAATGCAAAAGCCTTCTGGTACACAAATATGTAGGTATTAAAGGGACAAGATCCTTATCCACTAATGGCATACGATGCTTGGAGCCTAATCGTAAGAAATTTTCCTTCGTTTGCAAAACAGATGTTACAAAAAGTCCGCACGTTACAAAAGTGGGCATAGGTACAGACAAATGACGGAAATACGGAATTGATTGAATTGTATGCTTAACTATTGAGCACAGGCAGTCAGAAATCTGGGATTCACATTATTCAATAATACTTCTTTCATCTAACTGATGTAATAGAATTGTTTGATGAAAGAGTAAATGTAGTAATATAACCAAACAAATGTAGTGCTTATTAATGAAAACGCATTCTTCCTTTGCAAGATTGGAGATGGTTGTACAGAGCATGGGATTCCAATAACCTGATCTTCCTATGTCATGAGGAATGTGTGACAGGCGACAGTGGCGCTACGGTCGGTGACATCGGGAGATAGACGTGTGGCACGCAAGGGACGGATGTCCAACATTTTCCGGTTGGAACGTCAGGGCACTCACCGCGGTCCGGGCTGTCAGGGGTTCTTATTCAAATAGACGGACCGATTAACTACCCGCCTATAGATTGGCAGTAAATTCCCGGGAAATTGGGCCCACACAGTTCAAATATGCGGAGGAACTAAATGAAACAGCATTTAATTTGAGCAGACAACTCAAATATCTACACTAAACACATTGACCACCGAGCGATTGTGTGTTGTTAAAAAAAAAATCATTAATAATTTCTACAAATGTAAATAGTATTGCTAATGTTAACAAATAAAACAACTTCATGAACAGCGAATGAATTTTGAATACAAAATTAATAATCACGATATAAAAAAACATTTTAGTAATTGTTGATGTTCAAATAACAATGAGCACCCCACAGCAAAATTAATCTTCACCTCAGAGTGAAATAGAATATTTACTTTCATTAGCATGATAAAGTACAATAAAATACGTATCATGCATTGCAAACATTGTTAGGCAATCCACGTGCCGCTTTAACACACGTAACAATAGATACATAAACTTCTGAAGCAAACCAATCATCTCCACAGTGGGCAGCTTTCGTATATTTGGAACAGAAGAGCATGAGAAAGTCTATTCAACTGTTCCGAGGTATTGTTGCAAGCGCACGCTTCAACCTACGTATTCTTCGCTCCCCCATCCACTATTCTTGTCGTGGAACGTATCACCGAATCCGCCTCAGGGGCGTGTGAAGGGGTTGGGATGAACAGCCTCCAGCAAACACGAGACCAGCAGCAACGGATGTGCGTGGGGTAGGGGTTGGTATGTTAGGGGTGGGGGTCTATGAGGGCAGAAGCAACACGCGACCGCCCCAAGGCACCTGGGGGGAGAGCTCAGCTGTCAACTGATCCCGTGCCCTCAACAACCTACAGGCGATTGTACCAGATGACTTTTTGTAAGTCCGACGTGAGAGATAGTGTATCCTCGCAGATATTTCTATTGAAATGTTAAGATAAATACGGTTTGGTTTTTGACACAAGAATTCCAAGAGCGAACGGGATTTACCACGATTTTTCTCCGGAAAGACCAGTTTCCCTCCCCAGACTCTGTCTCT
>NNCF01125934.1:94390-105010 GCA_002313205.1 Laupala kohalensis
AAGAGGGATTCTACTGTATTTAATACTCAAAATAAGGAAGATATTCAAAATATTAATGATATAGATTCACAAAAATGTAATGTAAGTGAAAGATAAAATAATTCTTATTTGCGAAATATCTCTCAGTTTATCAACACAAAAATCGGTTTTCGTTAAAATTATTCTTTATTTTTTTACATATTTTTTATTAGAAATAAACATAACTCAGGATAAAATATCACCACTCTACTATTTTTCAAAATATAAATAAAATATTCCTCATGTCTGCGTTAAATGTAATTTCGTTCCTAAAATTCTTTGAATTCATTAGCGCCGAGTCGAACTTTGCGTTTCTAACAAGAGACATGCTGTACCCAAAAATACTCACTAGTACACGGGTACTCGACATCGTAGAGATTCCACTCGAAAAGTTAAAATCGTGCTCAGAGCGTTTTGAACACAACCGTCGAACTTACGAGACCTGCTATAACTTCATCACTGTAATATATATTCGCTACAAAGAGATGATTATGACTCTTACAAACAAAAAAGTTGATTAAAACACTTTCTTTAACTACTACATGTACTACAAATAATGAATGAATCTTTAAATTAAAAAAAATATTTATAAGCAATTAAGAGTTACAAATTTCGTTTAATTTAAATTTCAGTTAATACATTAGACAACTGGCACCAGCAGGTAAAAAAATAGCCCGCAATACTCGCCTTTGTAGAATAATTGATGCTGCTTCGTCATTCTCAGAAAAGAACACAAAAGAAATTTCCATTCCTACACCATTCGTTTTTCCAAAATAATTTTGGCAACTTAATCGATTGTTGAATGTTCCTCCTCCCTCGGTCCTCTTTTTTTTCTCAGTCAATCATAAAATTAATAGGGAATAAGTAAGTGCTTAAAAACAAACTTTTAAAAGATAGAATAAATTTTAAAAAAGCAATAGGAGTACTTCATTTACGTATTCTGCGGGAACGAGTTACAACACACTTTATTGTAATGGCAAGCAAGTAAAAAACTAGATATCATGTTGTGCAACATACGAAGTTGATTTTGTAAGGTCTTGAAATGCTGTAGTGGGATTTCTGGTAAATCGTCACGTCCTATAGTATGCCCTAGCGGTCCTAAAAAGATTGTCACGTCCTAGCAGTCCCCGGAGGGGTCCGCGGAGAAGTCCACATCGTCACACGGAGACTTCTTAATAATAGTAATAATAACAATAATAATAATATTTTTTTTATAAAAAAGCCGTTACAAACAGCGAATGACAATGTGGAGGAAACGAATTTACTCTCCGGAAACAAGCAAGGGACCATCCCATCCATTCCGATCAAGGCCCTAAGGCAGAGGTGGATTTAACACTTTAGCACACTCCTAAGATAACATCAAAATAGTTCGGTACGTGTCATAATATCACCAATCTTCGTACACCATCAATGAAAAAAAAGTACTATTATTCGTTGAAACATGCATCGCTTTCACTAAAGATCTTTTCCATGGTTCACGGCGAAAAACTTTTGTCCACCCTCGATTCCGATGCACAAGATACCCTTCACATTTTAGCCCTCACCCTCACAACGACGTGACGTATCCGTTAACTTCTCAAAGCGTCTGAAGATGATGTTTCCCCAGTGCATGTCATCCCTCTGATTTCGCCTATCAGAGATGCAAAAAGGATACAGGATAACGATAAGTGAGAATCGATCATCTCCAGTCGATTCCATACCGTAGGACCACGCTCGAGGCACTTCGTTGGTGACTCGAGAGGCTGAATATCACTTGAGTCGAGACGTTCAAAAATCGTAAGAAAGTTTCCTGGTAAATGGCGACGATATTGTGGCATGAAAATATAGCGAAAAATCTGACCATGAAGGGTATACTTGAACGTTATTTTGTCGTTGGTCGGTTGCCTAAGAAACGTATTTTTCCCCATCGTTTTAATGTTTTAAATCACCTCAATAGTATCTTCATACCTCGTGTGTCCCTGTGAAATATGGGCGAAATATCATTGAGTTTTTTGGCAATTGAAGTACGACAGCAATGGAATATGTATAATTTAACCTTTCAGTCATACAATCGTCTCCATATTATGCCTTAATGTTTAAATTATTTTATTATTATTTCTTTACTACCCTTGTAGTTGTGTGAGTACGAAAATCGATTTAATGCAAATATAGAAGTTCCATACTTCGACAATATGAGAGAACACGGCACAAAAATGTTAAATTCAAAATTTTTATAATTCATGGCACAAAGAAGTTGCAAATTGTAGGATACTCGGTGATAACGTAATTTTACCTCAGAAAGCTACATGAAAAAGTAAATTAATATTACTGAAATGCAGTCATGCGAAAATTTTGTAGTTTAAAACAAGTATTATAGCACTGGAGCAAAGACGGATAAAATAAGAGTAAATTATTCAGTGTTGAAAACCAAACAACGATCGAGGTTAAAAAATGACACCAAAATCAACTTTCCAAAGAAAAGATAACTATGAAAATATTATTAAAGTATATCCTATAAAATACTAGTCAAATTTTAGTAATTACGGTAATTTTTCTTGTTGCATTTGCTCTACAATTCAGAGACTTCCGTGGCAACACACAAAAAGGACAGAAGTTGAAGACGCGAAACCGTGAACAATGTGCATCTGAATAATTGTGGAAAAAAGACCAAGTATGAAACGAAAACGAAACACGTGGAACAAGACATTTTTATATACGTTTTCATATCGTTCCCAGTCTGTACCGCAGAGTAAAAAATAACAAGGCAACTACATTGTATTTTCATTTCATCAAAATACGATTTTCAACACATTTGGTGGTATCCATAAATACGGAATTTGGATGACCAACATATTTCTACGCAAGAAATAAAAAATGAAATGAGTGCCATGTGCTACGTGGAAAAAAATTGTAATTCCGACTCACATAAGAATTAGTTTTTGTCATAAACTATCGCAAAAGATTAAGTCCATTTTTAGCATGTACTGTCGGCTCAGAAACTTTCGTTTCGCAGAGGGTGTTCCACGAAGACAAAATTACAATAAATCATTACAATAAAAATATTTGAACGAATTATTATTATTTTTTGTGGGGCTTTACGGCTCGTCGACATCAAAGGTCATTGGAACCCTAAAAACTTGTACAGGTAGGGAAAATGCAGTTACGCACAAGGGAGAGCCAAAATGACTCTCCCCGCGTGTGGGACTCGCCGAATGACTCAACCACACCCACTAAAAACCCTCCTGATTTACAACATACCAAAACATATCTCAAAGCATACATCAAAACATTGAGGACAAAAAATGAGAGGGGGGGGGGGGGGGCAAAAAATGAGGGGGGACAAAGAATGAGGGGTAGAACAAAAAATGAGGGGGGGACAAAAATGAGGAAAATTAAAGATACCCTACTAGCGTAGGGATCGAAAAGAACAAGAGGTGACCAAGGAAGGTCAGGAAAGAGAAAGAAAGGAGTCTGACATAAGTAAGTGGAAGTAATGCCGGACTCAGCTCGGGCTCCCGTGTTTACCAAACACATACTTACTGATATAGTCCCCTGGGGGTTGAACGAATTATTGTATATGCAGAATTAATAGTGGTCCTTTATTTATATCTAGTTAAACGGAAACTCTAGGAGACAATTGAGACGTCTTGTGATGCATTTGTCCCACAAATACAATACAACCTTTGTTACCTAATACAAGCGATTTAGTATTAGGTGTCACTTTCACATCTATTTATTGGATCGTTCTCTATCCTGGGTTTGGAACGGTATTCTTCCCGGACTGAGAGCATTTATGTAACTTAAACTTTCAGTCATACAATCGTCTTTATATTATGCCTTCATGTTTAAATTATTTTATTATTATTTCTTTACTTCCCTTGGTAGTTATGTGAAAATGAAAATCGATTGGATGTAAATATAGAAATTCCATATTTCCACAATATGAGAGAATATTTTGTTATTCGCATTACAATGAATGTAGGGAAGATAATAATTACATGTAAAATTTTGGAATCTCACCCTGTGTTCCCTGCTTAAATCCGCGCTGGCGTCGCACATCGCCTGCTTTGGAGCGGAGGAACATAGGCGTCTTCCCAACCGCAGAACCCACCTCCCACATCATCTTGAGTTCAAAGCCAAAGTGAAGAGGTACTTTGCCTCCGATGCAGAGATATAATTTTCTGGCCTCCCGCGCACACACATCGACACTCGCCGGAGACGGGAGCGGATCTGGGCGGTTAAGTGACTAGAGAGATCACAACAGATTCACTTTGAAAGAGAATTCACAAAGGAAGAGGAGGATGACGAAGGACATAGATATACGTGAAAAAGAAAGGACACAAAAAAATTGATCATAGGATTTCCAGAAAATTGTAAAAAAAATCTGTCGTATATTCTCGTCTTCCATGATGATGAATTTTATTATCATACGATATCAAACAGCGCGAGGATTCTTATAAAAACTTCTGTACATATTATTTATCTTCATTTACTACAGTATAGTTTTTATTAAAAGTAGTTCACTGCACAATACGGATGGTATTTTGAATCAATGAAATTTTGATTCTCTCTCAAGTTGTTAGGGTACGAGTAAATGCAAGGGGGTGAAAACGTTTTTTCCTATTCAGGAGTCTACTTTAACCGTATCTAAAAGAAATAATGCTTTCCCAGACCATTCTTTAGCTCTAACACCCGCAATTCTAATATAACTTACTCTGTATGCAGAGTAGTTCTCGCATGGTGCGGAAAATTTTCGAAGTCAAATAAGTTTCAAAATGTTGTGATAACAGTTGAAAATAAAACATAAATCTTATAAAGGAAAATGAAATTGAAATTCGAAAACGGCTACCTGTCTCACTAGAATATACTAGAAATGTACCACTAATTAAATTCTGATTCGAGAAATTAAATAACTATCGCACTTCTCTCCCTTATCACTTGACATGTACTACAATTTGTGAAAAACATAAGATTCAAATAACATTTTGGTGGTTGTACTCAAAATTCAGAAAGTTTAGTCCTTCTCCCTGGACATGTTTCAGATTACTTCTAACCCGTATTATCTAGTGCAAAGTCGTACCATTTTTGCGTAATCTTACTTAATTTTTATTAGACCACAAAATTGTAGGTAAGGTAAACAAGGATTATCATCAACGTAAAAGTAGATAATACATGTCAGCAAGAAAAATGTTTTTATGTCATTAAAATTAGGGTATAATAGTTTTTAATATAAACAAAAATAATCAATTTCATTGTATAAGTAAATGTAAATTCAATACAACATTTTCTTTATAGAAGCATCAAAATGTTTTTTTCTGCAAATTTGAAAATCATAAGATTTTCTGACACCTTCACACTTTCCTTTCCTTTCTTCTGTGGTACATTTGAAAGAAAATGAGATGAAACATCGCGTATCACAAAATATCTACTATTCTGCAAGAACATCATCCTTGAGTTATTCGAGTTGGCAACGTAGACGGAAGTGCAGCAAGCTATACTATGATAATCCACAGTTGAGTCATAGACTAAGCTAGGGCCGTACACATAGGCCGATCGAGAGCAAGTAGCTCCGGTAGAGAGAACTAACATCTGGAGCGCGCGGAAAAGCATCGCTGCGAAGCTAGTCGCATTAGATCTTGCGATACGGCGGAGAAGCGATATTCTGAAAGAAAACCCTCATCATCTTTTAATTCTGAATGGGAATATTTGTCTTTTTTTGTGGATAGTGGGGTTAAGATTGGAAATATCGGCGACAAAACCAACAGGGTTATGGTTTGGCACGAAAAGAACAAAGAGACGTAATCCATCAAAAGGAGTGCCAATTAAAATGAAACGTAGCTCAAGATATTTGGGTTTAATCATATATAACGTATTATGCTATAACGAACACATTGCTTATGTAATAAAGCTTTGAAAATATATTACTCTCTACTCAGAATTGCGCTAACAAAGCACAATATTGAGCAAAAAGAAGTGTTGACGCTACAAAAAGGGGCGATACGATCTATCCTGAGTTATGGAGTGAGTGTTGGGGGCCACAAGGTATCAAATGTGCGTGCAGAGAGGAAAGTTAAAGATATACAACGAATATGCATGTCACAATACAATATGAATAAGAAAACCCTCAGTTTCCTTACACCGAATACGTGGTTCCAATTCAATTCTCAGAGAGAAACAAATAATTCACAAATCATCATGGGTGTCACTAAAAGATGTCACGAAAACCATATTTTAGAGCAGAATGAAACTCGAAGCGTTAATTTTGTCGTCCGGCACGAAAGCTGTCTTTGTAGGTCTTGACGTTACAAGAGCTCACTGGTAACAAGAAATGAATATGTAAATTAGAAAGGTCTCAGAAAGTTGAAAAATCAGCATTCTACTCGTCCTTATATGCAATTTACAAAACTGGACGAACTTTTATAGCGATGTTGAAGATGAACAAAGTGAAATTTGCATTTTCGAGTTGTCATAATTTTAGAAATGCACGGTTCTCTTGTTCGGTAAACGACGCCAAGGACCTGATAAAAGATGGGAACGCTGAAATCCGCAGTCTCTCATGGAGAACCTCCGGTAAAGGCACAGACAAAATGTAAGAAAGCGGGAGGATAAGAAAGAAAGGTAAATGACGAGAAGGAGACAGGCAACTGCTTCCTAAAACATCAAACGATTTTTATGGTAAAAGGCTACAACAACTATTTAATTTTCATTGCCGCGGCGATCCGCTATAACACAACTGACCAACAAAATATTTAAGATGATGTTTCCAAATTGTCATCCATCTCTCTCTCACACAATCTACAGCACTCCACAGGTATTCGTAGAAGAAAAATAAATAATTATGAGGGGGCGGATAGACCTAAAAAATTCTTTTATCCTGATTTCCACCATTTTCATTGACAATAAATTGTAAAGTTATTTTTTCGCTTTGGTCTACAATTTTGTTATAACCCCGATGAAGGCCAAAATAACGGTGGCATGTTGTAAATAAGATTTTTCATTTCTTCAGGACCAGAGCGCAAAAAACAACAACAAACAACTTTACTAATTATTGTTAAAAATTCTTGAAGTTGTTAGTAGGATATAATGAACGGTACTAATGTCGTAGTAACTACTGATAGTGAGCAAACAAATGACGGACGGACGTGTCGCTGACGTAGGAGATATAGTACTTGTCCAAGGCGACTGATGACTTTAATGTCTCAGCTCCCAACGCTTTACAAAGCAACCAGAGCATGCTTTGATCCACAGACGGTCGATGGACTCGGGCCTCCAGAGACCTTTGTCACGACTTCCGCTGGGGACTCCATCAGAAACCTCAAGGGCCGTAGAAACAAGACAAGCTGGAAATTGCTTGCACATCACAGCGCTATCGGTTCGCTCGCCGACACAGACATGACAAGCAATAGATTGCTCAGCTTGTGTTGCTCTAAAGAAATTTCAACAACGCAACATTGTCTTTAATATTCTCCTATAATCCATTAGTACAAGGAGCGTATATTAAAATCAGATTCCTCATTTGCCTTATGATTAAAGCATATATGATTAAAGAGAATAGGATTCTTGTAGACACGTATCAGATTCACAAAAAGCACATTTATTACATTCAAATATATACATCAATTTTCCTTAAAGCTACGTAAACAGAATTACATGAATGTTCCCTCCGTACAAGATTGATATTAGCTGTTGTGAGCAACTAATTCTCTGAAAAATATTAAATTTCACAGAGTTACATAAATATACAAAGCGAGTTTTCGCTCATATAAACAAATAACCATTAAACCCTTTCTCAATTTGAAGGAGAATTAAGATAAATGGAGTGAATACAAAGGTTGAAGCATGGTTGTGATTGACCTATGCAAAAAAAAAAAAAATCCCCACTCAAGTTTTTGAGTTTAACCCCCCGTAACAAACAATATATGCATATAATAGTACCTGCTAAATATTTGTCATTGAAAAAATTGTTAAAAACCATATGGGTATGAAGCAGGGTTTGATAAAGTTCATGAATTGAGAATTTACTGGAATTGTAGCATAATAATCAACTTAATATTTTGTAGTATAGATACGATTTCCTTCCTTGCCATAGTTACATAGCTCCATGGAACATAGTTCCATAGCTTACGCGAAGGTTGTTGATTCCTTGTGGCAGCTTGGAGAGTAGACGTCGGTAGACGTGTTGAGATTTTGTAGATAAGCTGAAACTTAGAAAATAGTACGAGTGAATGCGTTCAGCATTACGATGAATCTTTTCAAAGCACGTTTGCCGAGAATGTAGTTATGCAGCAGTTGAGTAACGTTATAAGTTACTTTCCAAAAAATGTTTTAGACGTGTTCATTCCGAGTGGCATAGCGCCGCTCCGGTTCAGCATTTCGATGATTGCGAAGAGCAGACGATCGGCGAGTGTGACAGCATGTCACCTCTTTCGAAGACTGAAGCTTAAACTTTCTGTGTGTTGGACGTTGCNGTTGATACCGAGTGGCAGAGTGCCGCTCCGGTTCAGCATTTCGATGATTGCGAAGAGTAGACGATCGGCGAGTGTGTCAGTATGTCACCTCTTTCGAAGACTGAAGCTTGCTGTGTTTTGGACGTTGCTCTATATGTAGGGAGAGCACAGAGCGTCTATATAGAGTACGTTCACTAATGTTGTATCGATCATTTACATGGAACTTAGAGCTCACACGGAACTTCCAATTTCCAAAGAATGTTTACGTGCAAAGAATGTTTATACATTCATAGAGTAATTAAGTATTCAAAGAGTACTAACATCTTAATGATTCACAATACACGTACGTACAAGTACGAACTTTAAGTTCGTAAGATATGAGTTGGCAGATATAGAATGCGTTTTATTTATACACGTGCAGATCCAGCGCCCCAATTATACTTATTTGTACTCCACACTCACTTTTGGTTCGGTGAAGAACAACCGGCCGTATAATTATTTTTTTAAATACTCATTCGGAAGCAGATCTCCGAGAATGATACAGAGATTCCACCCACTTCGTAAGATAACCATATGAGTAGCCGGTAATTTTTTTTTTTTTGTGGGGCTTTAAGGCTCGTCAACATCGAAGTCATTAGAGCCCTTAAAACTTGTACAGGTAGAGAAAATGAAGTTCCACCCTAAGGAGAGAGAACATGACTTTCCCAGCGTGTGGGACTCGCCGAATGATTCAACCATACTAACTATAAACCCTCCTGATTACAATATATCTAAATATAAAGAACATTATAAAAACCGAAAACAAAGAAAAAAGTAAATTTAGAGAGAGCGAGAAAATGTTAATTCAAAGTAAAAAGAAAAAAAAATTAATTCAAACCCTCCCGAGAATTTGAAGGAGCAGCCCCCTTTCGTATATGGATTTGACATACGAAAAAAGATCAGATACGGTTCCAGAGGCACCATTCCTGAAGGAATCTAAAAAGACGTATCAAAATCGGTTTTCTTTGCCCCAGCATAACGTTCAAACTGCTGGGTAGATTGTGTCCGCGTCGGCTGGTACTATAGTTGAGACAGTCTAGAAGAAAGTGTTCCACGGGAAGTGTTGTGTTGCGAGTTTCACTAATGGGTGGAGGTTCACCGCGTAAGAGATGACCAAGGGTAAGATAGCAGTGGCCAATACGAAGACGTGTAAGGATTACTTCTTCACGTCTGTTCGCACGGGATGATGACACCCAGGTCTTAACGGAGTCTTTTACCTTCCTCAGCTTGAAGGCGCAAGTTTGCCATTCGGTTTGCCATATCCCAAGAAGAGAAGATCTAATGGCAAACTTTGAATCTGACCTAGGAACAGATGACAGGTCAAGGACTGACCTCTGTATTCCCCGCTTCGCTACCTCATCAGCCTCTTCATTACCCATAATACCCACGTGCCCAGGAACCCAACAAAGAACTATTTCAAATTTTTGAAATACAAAATGGCTTATTAGATTGTAAATTGTCAGCGTAAGGGTGTCAGAAGTGTACAGTCAACACACTGACCACGGAGCATTAATAGAGTCACTGCAGAGAACCACACGCCGTATTGAAGATATTTGATTGAATTTCATTGCCTTAAGGATTGCAAATATTTGAGGAGTGTACAGTAGATATTTCAGTAGATTTTGCATTGGGGTTTTACGGTTCGCGGACATCGAGGTCATAAGAGACCTAACATTTTTGTACAGGTAGGAAAATTGCTGTTACGCACTAAAGAGAGCCAACATGGTTCTCCCCGCGTGTGGGACTCGCCGAATGACTAAAACATACCTAATAAAAAATCGTTCTGACATTCTATAAAACCACACATAAAAGGCGGAAAAAGAGAAACAACAGTTTCCTAAAACTTTATAAAAACAGAAAACAAAGAAAGAAGTAAATTTAGAGAGTGAAAAATGTAAATTTAAAGAAAAACGGAAAAATTATTTAAATTCAAACCCTCCCGAGATCTTGTGGGAGGAGCCCCGTTTCGTTTATGGCTTTGAGTAATGACATACAAATAAAGATCAGATACTGTTCCAAAGGCAACATTCCTGAAGGAATCTAAATGGGTTCATTTTGCCCAAGCATAACGTCCAAACTGTTGGGTAGACATGTGTTTCCTGAAGACATACTATTTGAGAACGACGAGACAGTAAGA
>NNCF01125934.1:105193-118966 GCA_002313205.1 Laupala kohalensis
GCTCCTTGAGTGTCGGCGACTACGGGAAGTTGATCCAACAGTAATCTGACTTCAAAGTGTCAGTTCTTCAGGACTGAGGAAAATTAATTATCCACCGGGGACAACCCCGAGATTGTCTTCTGAGGGATTGTTTATTCGCGGACTTCGCTTGCTTAGTTGTTGTAGAAACAGAGGTAGAGACTGATGTAGACGTAGATACATATTTTGGTTCAGGTGATATATTATACTTTGTAGGTATAAGGATTTTGCACCCCAGAAATTAGTCTTTTAAGGCAGAAGGATCATGCAATGATGCCTGAACACCAGAATTACACTCTTTGGTTTCTCATTTCCTCCAAAATTACCTGACAGTCAAAAGAAGCATGGTGTCTTACTAGAGGACACCCCACTGGGGTGCCAGGGTTACGGGGATATAGCGGGGACATGCATGGTTCTTTAAGCAGGGGTTTGCACCAACGCCGCCGACCAGCGGGAAGAACCCCCTGCGCACCCTCCTTCTCATCCAGGAGTTCAGTCGAAGACCTAGTCCGAGCCGACTGGTCGGGGGCCCCCGATAGCCCGCCTAGAAGAGATCGAGACTAAAGCAAGCGTATTGTATGTCACATACAAACAAATCGTCCTAGGGTTGCATAGACCTCTCAATTCACCAAGACACCCATTCCCTGCGACACAGGTCGCCATGGGTGAGCGTTCAGCACACAGAGAAGGCCAGTAAAGAAGATAAAATTGAAGAACTAGGTGAATAGAAATGTCATAGAATCTAATGGAGAATGGTGTCAATGATTTAAAGGAAACTCCAATAAATAAACAGAAATAGAATATTTGGTAAAATGAAAGGTAAAGAATAAGATAAATTTTAACTTCAACCAACTTGACTAGAGTACAAAAAGTATATAAATCCAATTGATGTACATTTCCTTTTATATAAACTAATGTAGCAAATTTACTTGAATGCGGTACGGGCACGAGGACAATATAAATTGTTCATCAATTTACTCGAATCTGTTTCCAATTGCAAAACGATTCTTGTTCTCCCGAGATGTGCATTCTTCACAGCAGCGCTCTGCCTAACAAATGTAAATCTCTGCTGTAAATGGAAACGCAAAAAACAACTACGGTCACAATGTTTCAGACGTAAATAACCACTCAGGGCATTAAGCTATGAAGTCCTTGCAAAGTGGGATCCTTATGGACAAACGTTTTTTTAGATGTCACAAAACAACAGATCATGTTTTACCAAACGAAACAAATATCCGGAATAACTGAAGGAGATGGAGGAAATGAGAGAGAAGGAAAAGGAAGCGAGAAGGAAGAGCGAAACCGGAAGCAGTCAGCCAAAGCAATTCCACCCGGGAGGCCGGGGATTTTTTCTGGCATCATGTCGGTCGGAAACGCCCCCTCCCTACTAAAATCCATCCATAGCGTCTCGTAAGCATTCGGAGCCAGCTCCGGCCGTCACCGCCTCCTGCTCCTTCTCGGAAAGTTTTCCACGCAATTAGGAAAAATCTGCTTGGCTAATACGACCGTCCTCATCAGACGAGATAAATGATCCGATTTTAACGCTCCTCTTAAACCTAAGTTTGCACTGCCGAAAACAGAGGGGAGCGCAGTGTTTCTTCCATTCATCAATCTTCGTAGTGGACTTTTAAGAGACGAGGTTCGGAGAGGGGTGTCTACAGAATGTCCTAGGACTCCACATAAAAAATTGGATTGATGATAGAGCGCATTAATAGGAACAAAAACTCATTAAGGTACACATGTCCGGAAATGCCTATCGAAGGAGATCTAATGACACGACCGAAATCGCAGGGATTTGCAACATCCATCCTGGCCCGGGTTTTTCTCCGGTTTTCCTTCGGGTAGTGGTGGATTTTCCATGGGCGGGAATGGCATTAACACTTTTGGTTTATTAATCCCGAATTGTTACTGCACATAATATCTACAATTCATTTTGGAACAATAAATGGAAAACTACGTATTTAGGAAATTCTTCTATAAATATTAAACCCTTGTGCCCTTGATCGGAATTGCTGATTTGGTTCCTTGCTTGTTTCCGGAGAGTAACTTATTATCCTCCACTTGGTCATACTCAGTTTGCAACTGCTTTTTTGACAATAAAGTTTATTTCTTCTACATGCTCCTCAATCCATGCGACGTCGCTGCGAGGCTTGCGTAGCTGTTAATAAACCGAAATTTCAACATCTATTGTTATTTATTTTGTGGAACTTTCAACACCTATATCACTTTTGTAATTCACCTAATAAGGCTCTTTACGCACATCTTTATCTAACGTTCTTACCGTCTTTGTTTCATTATATCTCCTTTGGGAGACATTTCTAGTCTCGTGAACCTTAATAATTTTTTGTTCCTATTCATATGCTCTATCATCCCTCCAATTTTTCCATGTGGAGTTCTGGAACATTCTGTATGTTCCAACACGCATAATACGGAAACGAGGACGACACGAGCTGGTTCGCGCGGAGCAGACAGCGAAGAAGTAAAATTACGTTCACGAGGGTCGCCGGCTAGTCAGCGACTCCCCACATTAATTCCCATCAAGATGTGCTCAAATTAGTCCGTGTTTCCGTAGGCGACACTTACCTCGAAAATGAAATGAAGGAACTAGAGCACATTTGAACGACGTAATTCTTCAGATCCTCTTTCACTCCAGGATCATCTTAAAATTACCTTTGAGCATCGCACGAAAACTTCACTCTTTGAAGGAATTCTTATGAATCTCGGCGCTTGGGATTGCAGGATCGGAATGGCGGTAATAATCCTCTGCGCGAAAACGCTCAAACAGTAATAAACCAAATCTGTCTAAATTAATTCTACCAAAACCACCCAAGGGAAACTTTTCTGGAATGGAAAAAAAGGAATGACTCTATAAGTTTCTTAATTTTGAATTGTTAACTGCTGCATGTCTAAGCTAGGTCATTGGAAATATTCAAGAAAGAAAATGTTATTGCCTATTAACTTCGAAGTAATTAAGTCCATCGTTTACAGTAACAAATTTTTGACGTTTTATGCAAAAAGGCACTTGGCAAAACAATTGTACGAGCCCAATCAATACATCTATATCACAAAATACGATCTTCACAAATTGGAATCCACAACGTCATCTGAATATATAAAGAACAATAAGAATATGATAAAAAAACTACAAGTATTTACGAGATCATATATTCGCAGAATAAATCATATCCAAATAAATACCAGCGATGAAAAATTAAAACGTTAATTTTGAATTCACTGAGAAAAAACGAAAAAATAAAAACACTATCTCAATCAATTTTCAGGGCACGATGAATGTTTCTTCCCCGACAAGCGGGATGAGGCACCTTTACTGATCAATCATTTCGTAGATTTGAACAATTTACAGCGTCCCAGAAATACGATACGAACTTAAGTTTCCAGTCATTCCAGATGCATAATAGAAAGAAGGCAAAGTTAGTTTCAAAATTGTTAATTCTAATAGTGAGATACACGATAATGGTAGAAAAAATCTGCAGTATCGTGGATTAACGCAGAAGACCAGCAAACTTTCGGGACACTGAGTTCGTATTCTGACTGGGCCTCTGAATGTTTTAACAAATTTATAATAAGTTAGAAATTCTTGGTTGAATTTACTTCCGAAAAGATAAAACAGTACATACAATGCAAAGAGAAATAAGAGAAGCTATTATTATGGAAAATAATGATTACTATCTCTTTAAAGGAAGCTTCTCTACTTGCCTACCTAGAGATGCCCTCACAACATTCTGCTACTAGCGCAGTCGGAAACACGCAGTGAAAGGGGGTAAGTAAACGCAAAGCCCCAATGCAAACAACACGCAGCCGGGGGCGCCGAGGCACCTGCGGGGAAGCCCTACCGCCACGTGGGTCTTCTTCCGTGCGCACTCCGCTACTCGTTTGTCGCCTCCCCCTTCGGAGATCCGTCATCGGTGAATGGAACCAACAGTCGTCTCTCGTCTCATTTCCAACGCAAACAAAGCAAGCCATACATGGCCGCGGCAGCAGTGACAATCTCACATCCAATCCAATAAAAGGAATGGACAGCAGCTGTAACGAAGAGACGCAGTGGGCCGCTCTAGTTACCGTGTCGAACACTGCAGAGGGCTCACGGAGGGTCCACGCGCCTAAGGTATCTCTGGAGGGGACGGTCCTACGACGGAGGGATGAACCCCAAGGGATCGAGAGACATTGAAAGGTAGTGGAAATGAAGTGAGATGTAAAGTAAAATACAGATAGTCAATAAACTGTTGAACGCACAAAAACTTCCTGAAACAATCAATCGAAATCCTTGACCACATTAATCAATACGTATATATCTTGTGTTTAGGACACAATAAATACATCCTTCTTCAGATCGCCGTTTAGACTTTTATTAAGTCATCTTTCCGGATCTTCTGCCTTTACTAGCAGCTCTCTGCAACCATAAATGAACCTCATCACCACCAAACATATCACCACAACCCCTTATGTAGTGATATGGTCGGTAGTATACAAGTTCAATTATGGTTGCAGAGAGCCCTGAAAATGACTTTATAAAAGTCTAAACGTTGGCCTTGTGAAGGTTATATTTATTGACGTAAACTCAAGATATTATACATTTATTCATGAAGCAGATTATTTAAAGAAACATACGATTTCACATAAATGCGTTAATTTTGTTAGTCACTTACTGTATCGATTAACTACTTTCATTTTTGAGGCGGAGAGGTTCAGGAAATTATTTCGTCCGCTCTCTCGCGTCAAGACGTAATTTGGCTGAAAAGTTGGGTTGTCGGGGACTGCAAGGTACCAGTTCGACATTGGAGTGGTGTAAAAGGGAAACTTCAGCAGAAATCCTTCAGGAGCATGAGCCGTATCTCAAAAACATTCTGGAAGCTATGGGAGTGGATGGTATGTTGATTTTAATATTTAAAAGATTTTAAATTGGAGGATCACATGGATGGCCATGATTTTATATCAACACAAACAACAAATCAATGGACATACAAATATTAATTGTTTTACAAATGAACGATATAAAAACACGTTCGCTAATAATCTCATCAAAACTATAACCTAAACACATAAGAAATCAATGAACCTACACTTAAAATAACTAACACTAAAACTTACAGCAAGGTCAAACTGATCATGAAAGNATCAATGAACCTACACTTAAAATAACTAATACTAAAACTTACAGCAAGGTCAAATTGATCATGAAAGATGGTATTGTTGGTTAGATTTTCACTGGCCAGTGAAAGGTATGTGAACTCACAGTTACGTACTTGTAGCATTTGACGAGTCTTAGTTGGCATACAGCGTCCATGCCGTTGGAAGATGCAGGAAGCAGCGAAGGTGTGTGGATCCATCAACAGTATTTAAAGTTTATATGATCACACAGTTTCCATGATCACAATAAAACCATATTCACGACAGTTGCAGATGGTCGCATCACATGTTTGAAGGAAATGTATAGTTTTACCTCACGCACAACGCGCTTCACAAAATGTTCACGACGGACGCAGTTACGGCCCGATGTTGACTCGACGAAATCTGAAGACAGAGTGATGCTTGAGCTAGTGACTACGGGGTCTTCCCATGTTAACTCGAGGGAAAACACTCCCGCGCAAATGCATTATTATTGAATTGTTCGTGTGCAAATTAAAGAGTTTGATACAAATTAAAGAACTGATGTTACATTAAAATTAGTAATTTACATTCAGAAATTATGCGGCGATTTTCCATGTAATGAATAAGTAATTACCAGGGCCCGGATATTGATGACCTAAAAATACCTAAAGGATGATCAATAAAATGATCTAAAAAATCAGTAAAATGATCTAAAAAATGATATTAATTTTCCTTTATTTCAGAGTATGAGAGTACAGCTCAATACTTGCTTCTGTAACGTTAGAACTTAAATTAAAAATTAATATTAATTTAAGCTCGCAAATTTGTATGGTCTAGGAAGATAAACGTATAAAAATAATCTACGTTATTCAGAATTATTGCAGTAGATAACCAGCAGCATCCGCAGGTTCTCGAAAGTTAGGGAATGCCTATTGTTGGAAAGGACAGTTTTGTACTGTGAGAAACCTTTTCCCACTGATACAACTGGAATATACTTGAAATACGCTAAATCAGTGGCAGTGCGATCTTCTTCAATGCAGGAAGTATCAAATGTTTCACCAATTAGCACTCGAGAAATGTGACACAAACGTCTGTATCCAGATTTTTAATCTAGAACATTTATCACTTTCTTAGATACCCTTTTTCCAACTTCTCCCCCTACACTTTTCAAATCTGATGCAATTTTGTTAACCAGAGTTAGAGAACTTTCCAGACTTGCACCTTTCTCCTGTACATGTGTGATTCCTTGTGTTAAGCAGCTGAAATTTGCCTTTATGAAGGCTAGTTGTCCTTCAATTTCACTGCTTGTAAATAGTGTTTTAGCCGTATCAATTGCAGTAGCATCGTACCGGGAGCCCTGGACTTGAAGAGCAGTTTACGAGAGGGAGCCTTGACAAAAATTTTCGTCTTTGACACTAGGCAATCCACTTGAGAAAAATGTGCTCTAATTTCATCTGCCACCCTATGCACAGCCCTATGCCTATGCTAAGCAAGTAATGTGCACCATTTTCGGGTAAAAAGTTGTATTGACTTTCCTGCTTTCACAATGTATGGCGATGAGTCAGAGACAAAAAGCAAAACGTCATCATTTCTGGTACCGTCAGGCCACAACAAAAACATAATTTTTTCAAAGAATCTACAAATTGCGGAGTGATTAACAGTTTCTAATACCTCACTTGTAAGCAGAAACACTTTACCTGGTCCGTCGATCTCCAATACACCAATGATCGTGTTAGCCACGTAACAATTTTCTACGTCACTCGTTTCGTCAATGGATATGAAAATCTTCTTCCCATGTACTTTTTCCTGTACCTTGTTAATGGTGTTGTCGTACCATTGTGACAGGTAGTTCTTCCGAAGAGTTGATTCGTCTGGGATAGGACGCCCGAAATACAATTCCAGAAAACTCTTTAATGTTCAAAATAGGATGTTTGCAGATGCTAAAGCTTCACAAAAGTCTCTGTAAAAATCTGACGATTTATTCTCCTTCATGGATACACTTCGTTGCAGTAAAAGTTGCGCGGATGTCTTCTTACTTGCAAGTTCCACAGCCCGTATATACGTATCGCGAACCATATGTTGCCGAACAGAGAATTTTCTTTCGGCTGGTAACTGTGTTTCGCACATCTTACAAAATAGCACTTCACCGTCCATTGAGAAAACATCTCCAAATTCAGATACGATTTGTCTTAAATGACAAAATTTAGATGGTTTTATTTTAGGCATGACTGAATGAAACTACGAACACTGAACTAAACACCAAACTTTCCTCTTAGAAAATCTGTACATAACTAAATATGTGATAATGAAAATAACAGATCAAATGCTTGCCTTTCAACTTGCACATCGTCGAGGGTCCTGTTTTACTACCACAAGCACTGTGGAAATGGGAGAATTGCTTGTTTCGACAACAATATGTACGGTATAGGTAAGAAACCGACTCTCAACACGTACACTGTCTACCCACTGATCAAATATACAATTATTTCGTTAGATTAAAAATAAATGTTTAATAATTTAATAATTTTAGTTAATCTAATTTCTTGCAAAAAAGAGAGGGACCAGAAAAGAGAGTAAAACGCAAAAAATGACATAATAATTGAAAAAATGACCTAAAACTTCAAAAGGAGAAAATATGACAAAAAATGCCCAATAAAATTAATATTTTTATAACCAGAGATTCGTGTTCAGGATTTTAATACCAATGCACACTGCATAAGGAAAAGATAACATGCCATGAAAATCCGGGCCCTGCCCAATTATATATTTTTATTATCATGAAATGTCTGGGGGAGAATAGAGCTCTCTAGTGGCAGTTATTTTTTTCGAGTTAACGAGAATAGAAAGGTTAACTACAGGGGAAGTGTTTGATTCTGGAGGAAAGTAAATATGCACGATTGTGTCGATGAAAGACATGGAAACGACACGGCGACGGTTTCGTTTGATGATCGCAGGTGCTCGAGGACAGAGTGCGAACGCAAATGACACTGGGAACATACACGCGCTGAAGCCCACGGCGGATGCAGAGTACAAACGAATGGAAAGTTGCGAAAACATTTTAACTCTCATTTTTACCGCATTTTATATAAGGTTACTAGAGAATGAAATGTACTAGTGCCGTAGAAATATTTCCTTCTTTACGAATTGGGCCTTCCTTTTAAGTTTCGAAGGTTGTTTTTCTTCTATGTAATGAATTCACAATTACACTCCTAACAACCAGGAAAATTTAAAATCTCTTTCATTTTCATCCCTTCTCATTATCTCATTATTTAGAACATGCGAGTTTTAACGATTCAACTCTACTAAAGCCATCATACACGTAAACCAGTTCATTATTATAATCCAGGAAAATCAAATAGAAAGATCTTCAAAAACCTTTCTCTTTTAATATTTCTTTCTTATTCGCTTTTCTTTAAACTATTTTAAACCTCTTCGCTAAACACTTTTGCAACGTCAAACAAAGCTTAAGAGCAAACTCGTCGCTCTAGGTTTAGAATGGCAAAAAATGATCCCTGACCATATACCGAGTGGAACAGATAATTTCACTATCATATTTACCATAAATATTGTACTTTTAGTTGGGTAAAAAAATAATAGAATAATAAAAAGTGTTATATGTCATGTATTAGTTCATAAAATAGTAAATACCTATGGGGAGAGCATTCACCCCATCGACGCTTTAAAGTTATACAAAAACCCGAGCCTAGGAAGGTTAATTTTGTTTTCAAATATCCAAATCTCTGATCGAAAATAGTGGTCCACGAATTATGGCAGATGTTGAAGAAACTATCGAACGAACCAACTTGAACACGTCTCAATGGCTAAAAGAAGATTCTTAACCTTTCATACACCAAACAAACAAAAAATCATCTCCCTATCCTCCATAATTTCCTTTCATCCCATTGTCTCACAATTTTCTCTTAGAGTAAGATTAATTTTCTTATAATGAGAGGAAATTTCCTATCGAAATAAGACAACTTTCTTCTCCTCGCGGAAATATACATAAACTCGGTGAAACCGTTTAGTTGAATTTATTTTAATGCGTCAAATAAAAAAAATTCACTTTATAGTGGCGAGTGAGAATCTTCTGCGGGTAGGTTGCTATTTCCCTTCCAGTGAATAGTCGTGCAGGCAGGAGGATATTCTAAACAAGACGGCGAAGCACCGTTGAAGTGTAGGCAAATATTTGCAAATAACAACGCAATCTTGCATTTAGGCCAATCTTTTACGAGTACAAAAGAATAATATTTGCTTACCGTACTAAATATTGATTGAAATGGGTGAAAACATCGTGTCCATGAAGATTAGTGCACACGAATGTCAGCGTAACTTAATTTATGTTAAGTGTTAATCTTAATACATACCTCAAGTATTCTATCTATAGTTCATAGGAAACTTCATGAAAAGTGCGGTAAATTCTACGATAAACGTTCAATTTGAAATACAAGTTTTACCCACAAAGATAATTGACTTATACGTTCATTCTCATCTCTGCAGCGCAGTGGGTAGAGTTCGGACAGAGAGGAGGCAAGTATCCCGGATCGCATCGAGTCACATCTTTATTTTTGCCAAACAAATTTGTTTACCTCTCACCCAATACAACGAGATGAAAATACTCTCATAGTGAGTGGGATCCTCTTGATGCCATATACCTGTAGTNGGCAAGTATCCCGGATCGCATCGAGTCACATCTTTATTTTTGCCAAACAAATTTGTTTACCTCTCACCCAATACAACGAGATGAAAATACTCTCATAGTGAGTGGGATCCTCTTGATGCCATATACCTGTAGTAGATAAAAACTTGCATCAAAGTGAGAGGATTCCTATTGCAGTAAAAACTTGTTTTAGGTGTGATGTACGCACGCAAATAATTGTGCCCTGACCGTTGGTTTTCCGTGGTTCCCAACGGTGCTCAATGAATTAGTCAGTTGCACCTATTTCAGATTTAAGAAACTATTACAGTATGCCAATAGTTTATAACATAATAATATTTATTCATTTGTCTTGACTGTTGCCAGTCTCCTTGTATCTGTCTCATAAAACAATACAAGGATCTCTGCTATTTTACAAACCCTTAATTATTTTTTATCTATTCTTGATCATCCATCTATACGCCGTCCTAATTCCATCAATCTTGCCAACAAATTACATATAAAGTTCATACTTCGTCTTCGTGTCAATTAACGTGTATTCTACTGTCAGGTTTAGAATATCTTCCTTCCCATATTCTCTAATATAGCATGCCCGCTCAGTCGCATAAAGTAGACAATCCCACAACATATGCTCACGGGGTTTCTCACTCTAATTCACAGTCACACATGTCATCGTTAGTCTTCCTAAAACGCTTTAAATGTTCATTGAAATTTTTGAGGTCAGTTAGAAATTGTGCAACAACCTTGGTCAGCACAAATCATTTCTTATGCTTCTCCGTAAATCGGATATCAGGTATATACCTATACGTGCGTCGTCCCCTTTGCGTCATTTCCCACCGTTTTTTGCCATGCTTTCATTATAATAATAATTAATTTTTTATCCATGCATTACTAAATTTAATATTACGGCAGCAGGACATAAAAATTTCAATATTTCTATGAAAAATGTAGAAGCAACTGAGAGTGAATACTAGGACACGTAACGCACAGTCTACAGTATTAAAGGGCTTAAGAAGGCAAAAGGGCTAAAACCTCGCCACATGTAATTTAAAGTGTAAATATTGTAAATAAAATTGAATTGAAAAAATAATTAAGAGAAGATGAGTGTCCTTTCCTTTTCTCGCATGCACAACTTGTTCAAGCACGCAGCCTCCGGAAGCACTACAGAGCCGGTCATCTCTAGAACGTAGATATCCCTAGAGGCACAGGATCTCCTTCCGGCGCCCAATCGGAGGATCAGTCCTTCATCAAGGGCGAAATCTGGGCTACCTCGCGGGGCTCTGTTACGTCAAAAGGACGAGTCGGTCGAAGTAGTTCGTGCACGCGCTCCTTCACCCTCGTGGAACGTGAAGGATAGAATAGAAGAGCTCTACGGAATATGACTCTACGGAAAGTGCAGTCGACAGTTCATCTTGTGTTGGTACTTGCAAATCAAACGAGAGTGCATGAGGAAGAACAGAAATATCTGAACCTGACTATTAGCATGTCATTCACTAATAAAAAGAACTTATGTTCCAAAATCAGCATTACTAAATCAACATTTTTATTTTGAAAAGAAAAAAAATTACTTTTTAGTATACAGTCAAGTATGTATTATCTTAATTCTTAGAGAAATTAGATGAAAAAATATTCGTATCCATAGAACATGTCTCCGTCTCAAATTCATATATTTCCTTGTCATATTTTATATCTTCAATCCTTTAGCGTTCTTAAAATATTTTGCATATCCTTAATTTATTCACATTATGATCCCATCATTATACGTAAATTATTGTATTCCTCAGAAACAGTTCACCAATATTTTGGTTTTAAACGTAATAAATTAATAATTAACGCGGACTACGAAGTTAATCGAGGTGTAAATAGAGTCACCTGACAGCCAGATTAGAAACTGAGTTCTGTGCGTTGCTCATTCAATCATAGTATGTAGCATCATGTGTGGACTTCGGACCTTCACCCGTTCGAATTGGTCCAAAAGTTTCGCGAGCAAAGCCGCACGTACTCAGGATTTTGAGATGTAAAATGATTTATGGTCATCAGTTGTCATGTAGGCTATTTCCACGAGATGTGGAATGTACCCCTAGCAAATAAATTATCAATGATTGTCGTATTTAAGCTAAAACACTTAGTCAAGTTTTGAAATAAACTTGATTTAAAGCATTATGAGGTAGAAAGGATAATTTTAAATAAATAAATAAACTTTATTGTCAAAAAAGCAGTTACAAACTGCGTGTATCCACACGAAGGACAATAAACTAAATTATTCTCCGGAAGCAAGTAATACGCAAATAAAATACTTTTTACTTTAAATATTTTAATTTTTTGTAACATTTCATCACTACAAAAGTATTTATATGTAAATCCGAAAGAAAGAGGTTGAAGTCTAAAGAGTTTCAAAGAAGTTGGAAAATATAATTAACATGTGGTTTAGAACAAATTTCAGCAAAGCTCTAAACGAGTTACACCCAATCAATTCTCTTGTTCATATCGTTGAGAGTCTTATCTTCCAACCCTTCAGAATAATACCGATGCACCTCTGCTTTCTAAATCGCAGGCGCGCATTGAATTCTCTCAGGCGAAGTCTTTGAAAGTACGAACTCGAAAGTTCCGCATGAAAGGGAAGGAGAAGCACCGAGCATTGGACAACATTAAGGGCACGAAGATTTACCAACTTCCACTGTTGGATCGTTGCAACTTGGGAACACAGATATCTCATCATCTTGAAAAGGAAAAACGTCAATACTCCCAAACGAATATCGACTTTTAAGCCCGATGTTAAGGAACATATAATACCTTACATCAGCAGAGCATTTTTAATCACCAGATTCATCATCTACAACACGCATCAGATGTCCTCAAGATAATACAAAAGAAATGTACATGTTCTACATAGAACTCGAATTCCTCCATGCACGTAAAAGAAGAAAGAAAAAAAAAACTAATTTTTCCCAAAAACGAATCGTCCAAAACTCGTCATTATGACATACAATAAATGAAACTTCTTATTCACTAAGTTAAAACATTTTCTTGGGTATGTAGTATGGTTTACATTATATTTTCACGAATAAGACACTCATATTTATGCCAGGATTATTAGAAAAGTTTTATTTTCTGGGAGCATTTTGCACGTATTTGATTTAATGTTTACCCGTTGACACACCTAGACAAAATCTTACACTTAAATTAGAATGAACACATCGTAATCAATTGAAATTTAAATAACAGCAAGACTATACAATAATACGCAATAACAATAATTCCACGAGCGACCAGTTAAAACTATTTACCGAACTAAACACGACTCGTCTTTTTCCACTTGAATGCAAACTGCTTTAGTGTCTCCCTAAAATATATCCATAAATTAAAAATAAAGATAATAATAATAACAACGAAAACACGCATCTCATTGACCTATTCTTTTAATGGGTCCTCTTATACACTCAAGAAAAATGTTTATATTACTTTTTATCGTAAAATAATTTCAATACTCTTAATGCGTGAAGTTGTGAGCTAATTATTTCATGACCTCTTTACACACAAATTGACAGAAATAACCTATTATCAGATTGAGAAAAGCAGACATAGAGATTGCGCTTCCGCTCTCAACATGCGTGTGGAAGAGCACGAGTTTCGTCCTTCGCTGCCTCAAACTGGGTTTATATCACTTAGATTCTCAGCTCGGTTTTTCCTTCACCCACTCCGGAGAACACCCACGGCAACCCAATTGCTTTCCTTTCTACCCGACGCTGATACCTGCATGCGCGAGTCGGCTATTTTACTAGGTAGTCAACATTTCCGTGTCTCTTCTGTCCACTCATCAGGCTACGCTGGATAAAATAAGCTTAATTTTGCACATCTAGCTTTCATGAATAAATAAAATAACTTGATCAAAAAAACAGTCACACGCTGCTTACGACAACGTGGAGGACAAGAAAACTAATTTACTCTCTGGAATCAAGCAAGGGACCATCCCATCAATTCCGATCAATGAA
>NNCF01125934.1:118978-212170 GCA_002313205.1 Laupala kohalensis
TATGTGGGGTTTTAGGGCTCGTCAACATCGAGGTCATTAGAGCCCATGCAAGTAGGGAAAAATGCAGTTTCGCACCATAGAGAAGAGCCGTAATGACTCTTCCCCGTGTGTGGGAGTCGCCGAATATCTCGACCATACCCACTAAAAAATACCCTCCTGATATCAACAAATATCTAAATAGAAAGATGAAAGAAAAGAAAACAGAATACCAATACATTATTTCGCAAAAAAGGAAAACAATCTTTTAAATATTATATTTTCGAATTACAGAAACGAACGATGAAAACAAAAAAGACAGTAAAGATGAAAAGGGAATGCAAATTTTAAACCCTCCCGAGAACTTGTGGGAGGAGCCCCGATCTACTAATAAAATTCAATAGTTTATTAACATTAACTGTTTCATTTCCGAGAATTGTTGGTAAATCTGCAGCTGTAAAAAATAGTTCGGTACATATTATATTAACAAAATATCAACAATTTTGTAGTTAATAAAACAAAAAATTATTATGAAGTACGTCAACTAAGATTACTCGGAAAATATTGTTTATAGATCGTAAATATCAAAATGACCCTAATTCGATATTATACAAATGTGAACCATGATCTGTACAAGTGTGAACTACGATATGAATTTTTTTCTGATTTATTGTTATTCCGATCTGTTTTTAGAAAAGTACCCCGCATTGTCTCTCGCCCAAAGGCTACGTTTATGAGCGCAGATAAACCGTCGGAACTGTGTGTGTGTATGTACTCTTTGTTTACCAACAACTTGCCCCACGTGGAGGGGTTAGTAGAAGTGATTAGTAATGGTTACTGGTACTAACAGGAGGTGGATGGAAGGAGGGTTTACTTTTCAGTAGTGACAGGTATATGAACTGGGACATTCATGTGAAAAGCTATAATTTTTTCTGGCACCACTAGGAGTTGAACTCGGTGAAGAGCAAGAACGCAACCACCTAAGCCATAACTGTGAATGTGGTTACGCGGTAGACAGGACTTCAACATAAAGCTCACTATGTGCAAAATTAAGTCCAAAAGTACTTTTACGGAAAGGAAACTAAAGTAACAGTCATAAAAAGTACTTTGGAATCCTTCCTTTGACTAATACCGAAGAAGAGCGTGTCATAAGAGAATAGACGCCTGTAGGGAACGAGGATTCTCTTCCGCGTCGGGGCAGGGCGGAGAGGCAGCTGATCACCCGCGCAGGCAGGGTGCCCTGCCACCGACGCCATACATCACGGCATGCTCAACCCCCTTCACCCCTACACGGAACGGCCTTTCCGCAAGGCAACGCATCCTCCATGGAACAGGCCCTCCGCCGGATGTAGCTCACTGCCAACCCAGAGTCCGTGGTGTAGTAGTTAACGTGCCAGATTCTTGCTCTCATGCTCTTGGGGTTAATACTGGCCTGGATTGGAGCGTTCTTTGCAGGAGAAAATCGACGTACTGAACGTGAAATTAGAGCTTTCATGTGGATGAATGGAACACGAAACGTACGGAAGTGTGTCTAACATTTCAAACCTAATATCTGGTAATTTGTTGTTTCATAAGAGAAAATTGTCTCATTTTTTTTCACTCGCTCACTTCAATATCCCGAGCTTAATTGCATTACTCAATTCCACTCCTATAATATTTCCAATCGTTTTTTCTTAACTGATCTTTTTAATCGAACATTTTTTTAAATACCTGGAAAATGAAATAACACATCGAAAATAATAATATCCTGTGTATATTAAGAATGTGATGATATTTTTATCTTTAGGAGAAAAGTCATTTTATAACACCTTAAGTTATACAATAAATAAAATAAGATAGGCTCACAAGAAGTTCTTTTTCTCAAAATTTTGAGTATATATGCAAGTAAAGTCAAGTATTTGTCACAGTCAAGACAGGCTCATCGTGAACCATCTGAAGGCGAAAAATCAATAGACCTTATGCTATACCGTAAAGATAAAATGAGATTTATCGCAAAACTTGACTTATGCGTTGGCAATAACACTCCTACCGTCACTTACGTCGTTTGTAATTAATATCGTAATTTTTCAGGAATTTCCAATTTACTTTAGTTTCATTAACCTTTTGACTAAGCTGTATAACAATTTAGAAATAATAACTATTATTTTTATCAAACCGAATAAACAATTACTAATTTGAATTACACGAAAAGCACTTTGGTTTGATTAGAGGGTTCTAAACTTAACTCTCGCACTTCCTCATAAGCTGCCCGGAAGCGTGTTTACATTCCCTAGCTAAATTCAGCAAACTGGGAAGCTTCTCAATTGACCACGAGTACGTTTCTCTGGTGCTGTCAGAATCTCTGCTGTCATTCAGCCGGTTATTTCTGAAGGCCAAAGACAGTGGGATGTTACGACAAAACACGTATTATTCTTAAAAAATTAAAGACACGATGACAATATGTACTCATTGAAATATATGCAAAAAAGTATAGAAAACTTTACAAAACGACTGAAGAAATACATCATAGTTATGAAAAACAAAACTGGTTTTACTCAACTCCATTCTAAGTAGTTAACGTTAAATTCTCGTTTAATATTCTTTTTCAACAGATAAACAGCGATTTATTCTGACCTATATTATCTATCAATTTCAAAATTGTGATAATGTAGGTAGAGGATAAATATCAAGAAATGATATAAAATAGTTGGTTGAAATGATATATAAATAATACGGATATATAAATGAATATAAATTATATAAAATAGTTTTTATGTATAATCCTTCCGATAATAATCAAGCATAGTTTAATCGAAAATAACGAGAATGATACGTTGCCTAATAAAAGTAAAAACATTTTTAGAGTGACCTAAATCTATTTTCTGGTCACTTGGCCTTTATTATAACATTTCAATCGTTTCGTCTAAGTTATATTATTTTCATGAAACATTTTTCATAACTACACAGATACTTATTTAACGTGGTTTTTTTATTTTTAAATATAATATACTTTCATATAAAAGCATATTATTAGCGTTATTCCCACTAGCTGAATACAGAATTTAGCGAGGGATTTGGGGAGACCTTGCATTGTAGGAGGGATTGTCGATTGCAGGTCTCAAAGCTAAAGGGTAGGAGGCAATCTCGGCGGTTGCCACGAGGCGCCTCAGTCTGCACTGGCTACACCGCAATTCCTTTGATTCAGTTAGCGTCTCCTCGAGTTCTATGAGATTTGAAACACGTTTCGGACGTGCCACAGCAAGCGAAACACTCACCGGGCACTGAAAGACAAAAGACGCAATGCACGGCGGTGCACACACAAACTGCCACCAAGAGGGCAAACGTGGGTTGTTTCTTCTTCTTCTTTTTTTTGTTGTTGTTGGAAAAAAGGTTATGCTTGATCACTCTCCGCTGTACGAAGTGAAAATTCAGCACAAGGAACGCGGAAAAAAGGTATAATAAAAAATAAATACATGGGCAGTTGTTTCTCAGGAAGCAAAGTTTTCTAATAGGTGCGTGTTCCTGCTTCTAAATAACATCCATGATGTACGTCTTCCTGCGACATTACGAAGAACCCTTTAAGACTCTTCTACATTGATCATATTATACATTCCATTCAATTAATATTAAAAAATCATTACCATAATTAAAACATTTAAAAGTTTACAATACTTTCCAATAAACAAAATTGAAACGAACTTTTAAATCTACAGAGATGTATTGTATATTGCTCATTGTGAATTTCAGGTTAGTTTGATTTTAAAATGTTTACACAAGCGCGAGATTCGAGATCGATGACATTTTAACAGGTGATTTCAGTTTACAAAGCACTAATATTTAAATGGACCATGCTCAATATTTCTTTTTCGGAAGAGTTGTTTTCTGATTCCTATTCTGAAAAGAGGCGTCTATATTGTAATACATTAGCACATGTAAATACCTACCTGCTTGTTTCCGTTCCTTCCACCAATGCCCGCCTGACACAAAAAAGAACAATACGTAAGGGCAGCATATGAATAAATTATTTTGTCCGTGGCCAAAGACAAAAAACAAAAACCACTAAGAAATTCGTTACAACTAATAAACCCTATACAGCCAACTGCCTACTTAAATAAATTCAAGTCTCATGTTCCTCTTTTCCACAGAACTTCAATTTTAAACTATAATTACATGCTCGTAACAAAATATTCATCCCAGTAATCACGATAACAAAAATACCACTGTCATAATCATAAGTGGTTGCTAGGATGGTTCTTAAAAATCAAATTATGAAATTTGGACGGGACACCATCCCGTTTTGTTTTTGCCTTAAAATGAGATTTTCCCAAATGTTTCAGATTTTTAAAAGATAATTTAGGAGTCACAACTAACTTGGAGAAGTTTGTGAATTTAAAGTTCATAGCTACCTCTAAAATATATTTTTAAAGTCGGTAATTTTTATGGAAGAATTATTTTAAAGCAAAACAAAATGGAGTCCCATCTAAATTCCAAAAGTTTATTTTTTTTAAACTACCCTAGTTTGTTTTCGACTCGAACCTTTTCAAGTTATTGAAATTATTAAATAGTTCTTGAATATTAAATAGTCCGAACAAATCCGGTCAAATAACACAGAAAAGAGTTTTAAATATCACACATTTGGAGTCATCTCTATGCAGGGCCAATAATTATATCATTTCACAGGATATATTTGAATTCGTTTTCAAATAATTTGCGCATATAATATGGAAAATATTCTTTCCTGTTTTTCAAGTCTAAAAATATATTAAAATTACCAAATTAAAATAAAAAATGAGAGTATAAAATGAAATGATGGTATAATTACTTTTATCATATTTCTGAAACGCAACTTCTCGTATACATTCCTTTCCCTCCCGTTATACTTAACCAATTGTCAAAAATGAGGAACAATTACAAAGATAATTTTCTGGGGTCTATACTTGACTAATCTCACACTATTACCTCATATATTTTGCTATGTAATATAAATTAAATTCGAATTGTCATAAGTTCGGTCGGCCAAGTATAGTTTGCCAGCCATATGGAACGGAACACTGCATAAATACACAAATATACTGCACATATTTTGAAATTTTAAGCTAATGCGAAGTATGGAACACTATTATGAAACAAGCTGCTGCAACTGAAATGCATGTGAATGAGCTGGACGAGAAATGTAGCGGGTTATTTAACCGCGGTAAGTAGATTTTGTCAAGCATTATACAAGAATTCAAAGTTAATTTTAGCATAAACATTACGAGCGGTATGATATAATAAAAATCTCTTAATATGTTTCCTTCTTTAAATGTGGGTGAGAATTATTCGCTTGTTAACATTATAACACACGGCCCAAAAATTATAGGGCAACTTCTGTTTAAAACGCGTTTGTTTCGCTGCCATTTCATTTAGAGTATGGAACTGAACATCCATTTATACAATTACGTTATTGGATAACGCATATGTAGAATAGTGAGCCGTGCAGTGTTCAATCGGCGGTTACTGATACGAAGATTTAGATTAAAAATAAACGTTCAATGTACAAATTAAATAAAGAATTACGGCCTTTAACGAACAAATACTATTCGTCCGTTAAAGGTCGCAAGTCTTTCATTATTTATTTGAATGGACGTCAATAATTGTCGTAGAATACAATGTACATTCTAAAAAACGGAAATAGCTACAAAGTAAACTAGAAATTAACATTTTGACAAAAACTGCAGAGTACACTTGAAAATATAACAAACTAATCAGTAAAATGCTCGTCAAAATTAGGAGGAAGATATTGAAGGCGCGAACATTTTATAGGCACGACATATCATCGGTTTTCGTCCATTATTATAAAATAATTGGTAAAAGTACTTGAACTCTCTCCTTCAAGATCATAAGATTTATTTCAAAGCAACAGCACATACATGTAAAAGATTTGTCGGTCCGGTCAAAGCGAAATATTTGTGAAGCTATCTGTTCGTACATGAACAGCCGGAAGCTATAACTATTTCCCAAAACCAAGGGGCATTTTCACCCTCCATTCACGCCTTAACAAAGAGACAGCCGATATTTGGGGCCTTGTGCGGCTTTATTCTCACCCAGGACGCAACTCTGCGCCCTCTCACATGACACTGGGGATTTACAGGCCAAACGCAGTGAGCCTTGCTTCTGGAAGCACAAGCTGATCAAATTTATCCATCTCTGCCAACAACATTGAAAACGCGCGGTACAATCAACAAAGATACGAATTCGCTTTAAATAATTATTAACAGGGCATTTTCTTTTCTTTTTGCAGTCAATTTGTATTTTTACACATCTGCTTTTCTGACAATCTTTCCATTAACCGTTTTCCTACTTAAGAACGATTTCCAGTTCCAAGATCAGTTGACAGTGGAATCTGCATCAAGCAGTATTTCTTCAGACTGGTATAATGGTAGTTCTAGAAATCCAAAAATAAAGAATAGCTTATAAACTAAACATGACAGAAAGATAAAGACAAAATAAACTGTCAAATGTTAACATCGACTGAAAAAAATATTCATTTTCTTCAAACATTTTTTTTTAATTGGGGATTTAAGGTTCGCCAACATCGTCATTAGAGCTCTTATCTTCAAATAAAGCAAGAAACTAACAAATTCTTCAAATAAAGCAAAAAACTAATAACCGGCAACGGCTGGTGAATATCATACCTTTCCTTTGTTAAACTATGAATAGCAAAAAAAAAATGCGAGTCGGATCATACAGGCAACGATCACGGCAGAGCCAATTCATTATCCAAACGGTCATGACTGATCTAAGAAATCCGTGTTTTCGGTGAATACCGTAGTAGTTCCTCTCAAAACGGGATATATATCGCACCCGATCTTTGTTATCGCCGCAAGTTCAAAAAAGATCTGGGCGTGAACAAACTTCAAAAAGATGTTTCCTTTGAGAAATATTAATAGTGGACACAGAAGTATTGCTATGCTATAGCAAAAAAAAATAAATTAAATTCGATAGAATAAATCCACTTTTAGATAGAGGTTACGCCAGCTACTTTGCATTTAGTATCGCTGGTATGATATGAATCTCCAAAATGAGACTAATCTCATTAACACTACGCTACCGCAACATTATAATTTACGATTTAATTATAATGGCCCAGGATTCTCGTAACACATTCATCCCTTAAATAAAGTGTTAATTTAAGATTAATTAAATACATAATTTAAAAGATTTTAAAGAGTCTCTAGGTAGCGAGAGGTAGTTGGTTTAACAATTGTCTCATACTATGCGTACTTGTATGTTTGAGGGGTTTCACTTCAAAATAGAAAAAAAAGTATCACATTTGATAGAAATATAACATAATTGTATTATTTGAAAGAAACTCGATCGCACGTATAACAACAACAAAACTATATTAAACTGGAATTTACTGGTTTTTATGAACTGCAAAAATATGGTGCGAGATACTAATATTTTTTAAAAAGTGGGAAAGGTTTTTACGGTGATTTTGTAATACCACAGAAATTGATGGTTGAATCCAGTTATAACTCTGAACCGGTTGGAAAGCGAATGAAAGGGGCATTAGTGTTTGACGTCACGAAGGCGGTAACGCCGTATCAGGAATTGGTTGACGAAAATTCAATTCAAGGGAGCCTTCCTTCACTGCAACAGCAGCGCAGTCAAAATGATCGCCAAGCAAGAGATGGAAGCATCGGGAGAGAGGTATGCGTCCAAATAGACGCCCGAGACTCGATCAGGTACACAATGAAGTGAGCTATTATGAACACTAATGAGATTTACTAACGAGCGACCACGTCCCCCATATTCTAAACGACAATTGAGACTGAAAGGGTCAAGTAGAGAAATTGCCGTTACGGAACGGCACAGGATTTGCTTTGGCAGGATATTCACGAAACTTTCTCAGCCGTAAATACACTACTATTCCTAATCGGACAGTTCCCTCCACAAATATGACGTTCTGGAAAAGTATATATTGTAGAAGCATTTGGAATAAGAAACTTGTGGTAAAATGTATGGGACAATTTTTTTAATGTTTTTTTTTTCTGGGGCTTCTTGACTCGCCGACATCGAGGTCATTAGAACCCTAAAATTATGTACAGGTGGGGAAAATGCAGTTACACACTAAGGAGAGACAACATGACTCTCCCCGCGTGTGGGACTCGACCATACCCACTAAAAACCCTCCTGAATGACAATATATCCAAAGATCCCGAAAACATTACAAAAACCGAAAACAAAGAAACAAGTAAATTTAGAGAAAGCGAGAAAATGTTAATTCAAAGTAAAAAGGAAAAAAAAATATTTAAATCTAAACCCCGCGAGAACTTGTGGGAGGAGCCCCGTTTGGTATATGAATTTCAGTAATGACATACGAAGAAAGATCAGATTCCAGAGGCCACATTCCTAAAAAGACGTAGCAAAATCGGTTCATTTTGCCCAGGCATAACGTTCAAACTGTTGGGTAGATTGTGTCGCCGTCAGCTGGTACTATATTTGAGATACTCCAGAAGAAAGTGTTCCACGGTAAGTGTTGTGTTGCAAGTTTCACAGATGGGGGGAGATGATGTTCACCGCGTAAGAGATGACCATGGATAAGATAGCAGTGGTCAATACGAAGACGTAAGAATTACTTCTTCACGTCTGTTCGCACGGGATGACACACAGGTCTCAACGGAGTCTTTCACCTTCCTCAGCTTGAAGGCGCAAGTTTGCCATGTCCCAAAAAGAGATGAAAGTAACATTTATCGAAGTCATGATGTGTAACGAAGTTCGCTTAAAAACTTTTAAATATTTATTAAACTAATATATATGTGGCAACGTTCTCGCTCGTCACTAAGTCATCCCGGGTTCGATTCCCGGAGGGGGCAAGATAAAATTTGTAACTCTTTGTATCCATGTCCCAGTTTAATTAGCTGGGATTTACAAAGAGACCGACCTCTGCGACTAACAACCGCAGTTGTAATGCTCGGATACAGCGCTCTGGATCATTCTCTTATACACATCTAGATGTGTATAAGAGACAGTAGTAGTTCCTCTCAAAACGGGATATATATCGCACCCGATCTTTGTTATCGCCGCAAGTTCAAAAAAGATCTGGGCGTGAACAAACTTCAAAAAGATGTTTCCTTTGAGAAATATTAATAGTGGACACAGAAGTATTGCTATGCTATAGCAAAAAAAAATAAATTAAATTCGATAGAATAAATCCACTTTTAGATAGAGGTTACGCCAGCTACTTTGCATTTAGTATCGCTGGTATGATATGAATCTCCAAANAGTATGAGTAGTTAGTAAGAGTTATTGGTACAAGGAGTAAAAGCAGTAAAAGGAGAACAGGTGGGTTCGCTTACTGGACTGGGACATTAATGTGAAAAGATACAATTTTTCTTCGTGAATTGAACCCGAATTTGGTGGTGAGCGAGCTTCGTCTGTGTTATCAATGAATTATCCATGTCAGACGCAATTGCCAATAAATAATCCTCTACGCCGATAATAGTCACAGAGATAATTGGTAGTGTACTGTAATGAAAGAGTCAAAGAAGACGTCTGTTTTTTAGTTGTTTTTTTAAAGCCACCATCCGATTAAATAGCTGCGACATCAAGTGAGCGTGGGAGTCACGGCAGGCAGAGCCAGGGCAGTTTGTCTGTGGCGTCGACACGAGGGAGAGTGCGGCCGCTGTGGTTGCGGTGAGAAGGCGATGACCAGGGGTGGAGCGAGGCTCGCGCGGAGGCAGTGCGCCAAACGCACGCGCGAGGAAGAGCCTCAAACGTGGGTCAAACGCCGACGTCTCTGCTGTAAAAGTCAAACAGTCACATGTTCCTGAGAGTGATGACGGCGTTGACATGGAACTGATTTACGTAAATTATACTCCATACTTGATGACTTATACAGTTGTCTAAATCGTCTTACAACCTCATCGAGTATCAGAATTTGGATTAAATATTTTACATAAATTTTGTCTTCCATGTGGTCATACGCAGTTTGCAACAGTTGGTTTTGGACAATAAATATATTTATTTACATGAAATCTAAAACACTTAATGAGGTCGCTTAATGAATATCTAATTTTCTCAAGGATAATATAACAATTTCTTAAATTTGGATAAACTCACACAACATAGCAACAAACATTGGTTTCATTAAAATTCTCCGTTGCAGTTACGATTACAAATTATTTAACAGAGATCGAATTAGTCAATACAGGTGCCTTGTTTTTCGAAAACAATGGGATCAAAATTTGCTAAATTTTTATACAAACTAACAATAAATGATATTGAAATGATCATTTTTTTACGTCATTAGACAAAAGCAATTTTGGGGTAGTAAAACTATCCTCGCAAACTACGTTTATGATGACATCGTGAGACATTCAAATTACAGAAGAAAGTAATGTTAATACCTTACTGACTTCACAATACGTAGGTACACGTAACAATTAATACACAAGTACGATTATTCCCTTAGATGTAGTACTCAAGAAATAACAATTGATTTAAATGCGATAGGAAATAGAAAAGAACAAGACGGGAGAAGAGAACTAAGGCCGATAGCTCGTACATGAAGCTCCCCAATTGATGGAGAGAGCAGTGGCTTAGCGGAGACTTTGGCAACTGCTTATCTCCACTGCTAATGGGACGTCGCCAGCGCCCCAGACGAATCCACGAGGCACGCTTGAGGCAGTATAGGAAAGTAGGTAATCCATGAGACAGTGTAGGAAAGCACGTTTGAGGTGGAAGTAGGAAAGTGCGTTTACGCTCCTCCTAACTTAACGAATTCGATCCGTTCGAATGATGAGATTTGATTATATCTCTGAGTATTTGCCGTTTCACAATCGCAACCAGATTTCCTGTTCCAGTACACTAATATTGTCGACAATAATGATAGAATATATGATGTGACGAAATTCAGGTCATGAGGGTTGCACTATCCAACCAAACAATATGTGCGAAGGAGATATGTTGAGTTGCGAGGTAGGTACTTATATGAAATTGATAACATGAAACCCAGATAAAAACTTCAGCCCGTTCGTAGATGCTTGGAATAGAGCTCAAACAGTTCATAGGAAGCTACTACTACTACTGTTAGTAAAATACTATCGCGCACTGTCAGAATAAGAGACCGTGGAAGAAAGCACTTTTGCTCCTAATTATTAAAGAAAGAACAGGAATTTATGGGTTCCACAACTGCAAAGGGTAAATTCTTAAACTTCATAATCCGATCAACTTTGACTTTCCTTGATTTCTTTGATACAGTATTTCCCAGAAAAACACACCAATTCTTTCTTTTCTCATAATTATTAGAAGGATAAAATAAGAGTTGGGCCAGGAATAATTTGAAGAGTTAAAAATTAGGCAAATAATTTAAAGGCAGATATTCTGCAATTGATATTTTCTTCCTTCATTAAATTTCATCAAATTCAGGAGTTTCTATTCATATCAAACTGAATGGTTATTTTTTTCCGTTGGCATCTATAATTCACAAGAACACACACACACATATACAGAAACAATGCAGATCGTACAATCCACAATATCAAAGTATAGTATTAGGTTTCAATAAAAAAAGAAAATAAATAATACTGAGAATTCCGCAACACACATTGCCGAACCTTATTTATTTATTTATCGTTTGGCTTACACTTGGACATAGATTAAGCATAATCTGTTATAATTAGAACAATGTAATCTAAGCACTTAACACAAATATTAAATGTTAACATCTAGGCCTTCCATCCAGGAAATGGCAGGATGCTTCGCTTCGTAAAAGTCCGATTTTGGTCCTGGGTAAGATCTGATTTCGCACTCACTGACGATGTGGTCAATTGTCTGTCGAGAGGCTCCACAATCACACTGAGGGCTTGAGATCTTACCCCATTTGTAGAGGAGATCCTGGCAAACTCCATGTGAGGTACGGATCCTGTTCAGTACTTTCCACTGTTGACGAGGGAGCTCAAACCCGGGAGGTTTCTGTGTAGGATCGATGAGGGACGTAGAGTTATCCTCCTTCCAAGTTTTTCGCCACTGTTCACTGATGTTAGACTCTCCATTTGCCACTAATTGCTCTGCTAGGGCTAACGGGGGTTTTCTAGATCTTAGTCGCCTCAGTGATAAATACGGTATGTCCGTATGTACGGGCAATTCTGGGTTGTTTTGAATTTTTCCTAGCTGACGGATGAGGAAAGCTTTTCTGCGGAGGTGGGGTGGGGCGATGTTGCTGAGCACAGGTAACCAATACAGGGGGGTACTCTTGATGCAGCCACTGATAAGGCGCATCGTGTCGTTTAGCTTAGCATCT
Source organism: Laupala kohalensis (assembly GCA_002313205.1). Classification (NCBI taxonomy): domain Eukaryota; kingdom Metazoa; phylum Arthropoda; class Insecta; order Orthoptera; family Trigonidiidae; genus Laupala; species Laupala kohalensis. The sequence goes on from NNCF01125934.1 coordinate 131,220, forward strand.
AGTTTGTGTACGTGGCTGCTATTCAGCCATACAGACGAACAGTATTCTGCAGCTGAGTAAACTAGTCCTAGGGCAGATCCACGAAGTGTGGAGGCATAAGCTCCCCACTTGCTGCCGCATAGCTTGTGCAAGATGTTGTTGCGTGTGTTGACTTTGGCTGCTGTTGTTTTCAGGTGTTTATTGAATGATAGGGTACGGTCCAGTGTTATTCCGAGATACTTTGGGAATTGGTTGTGGCGAAGTATTTTATTATTGAAATATACTTTTGGAGATGTTGTGGCTTCCCTGTTATTTAAATGAAAACACGTTGCTTCCTTGCCGAACCTTGACAAGGAATGATACAATTTTTATCTGTAAATGGAAAGAAGAGGAAAGGGACTGCTTCAAGTTCCCGAGTGAATGACGTCGTTGACTGATGTTTGGGAATGGAAAAGTTCAACGCACTACAAGAGCATCACAAATTGAAATCTACTTACAGTGCGCTTCTATCTACACAGAAATAAATTGAAAATATACACGACGTCAACAGTTATCGATGTAAGATTAAGTAGCAGAAAAATTCTATTCACTCAGTATATACCTTTGGTGATCGGTCGAAAACTTGATTCTGAAAACGCGGAACGTTGTGAATGAAACATTCCGAATGACTTTCTCTTTCCACAAAAATAAATAGTTTTCTGTAATTGAAATGTTTCCAATCACATGAATATAGAAAGTACAGAATTCACACGAAATAAGCCAAATTGAAGGGAAGTAAATCGTTTCGAATATATTGCCATGCAAAACATTTTGCAAATCATTACACAAGCAACACAATCAATTCCAGCAATTAAAAAATCATGACAAATCCTTGCATAAAAAAAGGTTCTTTCACACAACCTAACCCAACCAACATGAAGGAATTGGTGAGCAGAGATGATTGGTTGCCGGTGAAAGTAAGGCAACGGAGGGTTGAAGAGGGTAACACCAGCTAAAAAAATTCACCCAGTCTCACTGAGCAGTGGCGGATGTAGACCGTAATCAGGGAGGGGGGCTAAATTTTATAAATATTATTATTGTAAACATTATTATAAATATTATAGCGTTTTAGTATTTTAATACAATACAGTACTTCATCGAATATAATTAACAATTCATTAAATAGTGACCCAATTTATTAATTGTTTCAAATGGCAAATACATGATAAAATGTATCTTTATCCTTTAATAATTTCAATATTATCTGTTGAAAGTTCCGGTCCCATTACTAAACATGTTACTGCCACTACCACTAAACATGGCATCGAACAGTACGTTAGTAGCTTTAGGGAATATTCGGGAAAGAAGGGAGAAGTGATGTGAGAAATGATGAGGGAAAAATTCAAATCATGTACGGAGAGGAAATAGAGAGAAATAATGAGTGATATTAAAATACAGACCAGTTAAAAAGCGGAAACAAAGAGAAAGTTATAAATTAAAAAAAAAAAGAAGTGAACTTTTTGAAAGAGTGTAATGAAAATCGAACAATTTCGGACGAAATTCAGTGAAACGAAAGTGAAGGAAAGAAAAGAGGAACTTAGACACAAGTGGAACAATCAAGTGGTGCTAACAAGTGGTGGAATCCAAAATATGAAATGATAATAAACTTGAAAAAGGAAGAAGAGGATTGGAGGAAACTAGTATCCCCGGAACAACATTTTTTTGGAGACGAAGAGTCAAATGAACACGATATCGATATATTTTCAATTTTCATTCGTTCCGATGCGATACTTTATTGCAAAAAATGGAGGAAAAAATGAAGACACTACCACCATTGTCACAGCACATTATCTCGTACTCTCTTCGTAAACTCTTCACATGGACCGTTGCGACAGCAGAAATCAGAGGTACCTGCAAGGGATCTAATGACCTTGGCGTTGACGACCCCTAAATTCAAGAAGAAAAAAAAAGGTGATATGGTATACAGTGTTAAAATATGTAATGAGAATATACGAGAATAAAGAAGACGGAGAATTAAGAGGGAATCTCCGGAACGACATTGTTGGAGACAGGGAGACATACGAAATAGATGTATCGTTTTTTAATGTGGCTTTAGGGCTCGCCAATATTAAGGTCATTAGAGCCCTTAACAACAGATGTGTCAATTTTATTTTTTGAGATGTACAAAATATGACATTGCAAACTTTGCAACGTACAAAATAACAAGAGATGTGTGTCAATTTTATGTTTTGATATGCATGAAATTTTAAAGAAATGAAGGGGGAAAATGAAGACACTTCCACTATTGTCGGTATACGCCACCGCACATTGTTTCGTCTACAAACTCTTTCCATGGACAGTTGCCATGTAGAAGTCAGAGGGGTCGGATGAACGAGAGAGCTGGGCGTAAAGACCAAGCGTGCCGGCAGCTTCATACATAGCAGATGAGACGAAAGAGCAAGGAAGCACGTCACGTCTGTTGGAATAGTGTCTGTGAGGAGTGAACTCAGACTCTCGCTGTTACTGCCAGCTGCGCGCCACGCACCTACGACTCCATCGCGTTGCTTCTTAGAGTTCCATTGGAGCAGAAAGAATGCACGAGCGCGATTGAGGGAAAGAAAAATTGCGGGCGGAATCTTGATGGATCTAGAAATAGCACAACACGTAGCAACGGATCGTTTGATACTTCATCTTATGTATCAATTCCACTTTTGCTCGTTGATACCTGCCCGACCTTATAATAATAATAATAATAAATGTAATAAAACTGCGTATGATAACGTGGAGGACAATAAACTAATTTATTCTCCGGAAGCAAGCAAGGGACCATCCCATCAATTCCGATCAATGATCCTAAGGCAGAGGCGGATTGAAAAAATTCAGCAAACTCCTAGATAAGATAAAGAATATAATAGAATATCAACAAATTTGTAATTCAACACTAAAAATGTATCACAAGTACGTATTATTATCGAACTATAGATTATTCGGAAAATAGTGTTTATAAATCATAAGTACTAAAATAACACTAAGTTCAAGATTTATTGTTTCAATAGACAGGAGCCTAGAGAACCTGTATAAAATAATCTGCCTCTACCCGAACTCTACATTAAACATCGCCGTTCATTATTCTTTTATGTCAACTCTATAATACTAGGCAGAAGAATTAAGAGAATGAATTTTTTTAAGGGGAGGGGAATTATAATTGGCAAAATATAATATGCTGTGCTAAAAAATAAGGAGAATAGAAACAGAGATTCATCGAGATAAACAATGGTAAAACCATCACGTACAACAAAAAGAAAGGAAATGATTATGAAGTGTGTACGGAGTGTATGAACGGACAATAATTTTTCTCAACAGGCATTGCGGTACTGAGCGCTATTACTTTCTAATTAATATTGTGTAACTGTTTTCTTAGAGACATTTGAAAAAAATTATGATTTCGTAAGAACAAAAAGGCTGAAAGCAGCGCCGTGTCAAATTACAGGGACACTAAAGAGCGCCGGAAATATCAGTCTCGAGAAATTCGTTACACATGGCTTTGAAACGAGTATCATAAATCCTTCCTACTACGAAATTATCCAAATTGTATTTGTCATTAAATCATTCTCCAACTTTTCAAAATATTATTAATATTTTTTAATAGCTACAAACAATGAAGATAAAATCATATCAGGACCAAATAAATTGGGGAAATATTCCGAAAATACAAATACAAATTAACAAGCATTTTTAACATGTTTCCCCTTCATTTTTAACACAACTCAGTGCATTCGTACACGACAAAACAATATTAATGGAATGTTACGAAAAGAATAAACTGTGTAAAACTATGTAAAACATATCGCTGTAGTAATTTTAGTACGAAATCGAAATAAAAATTTCACAAGGCACGTTGTATTATTAAAAATAATGAAATTTTTTTCTTTACTACTAATTGATACGTCGCGAAAATTGTCAACGGTTTTAATTCCTTTTGTTAAAGGTACGCTTAAACTGTTTCTTCTCAAGTAGAACTCTGAACTAGAATTCATCAATGTAATATTCACAAAACCGAAAGAGTATGTACCTCTTCTTTAAATTAATCTTATCTTGTAAGACGTCCTTTGAAGTTTCTTCCTTTCTGGTTAATTACATTCCTTTGAAATGTCCTTTCCTAAATTATAACATCGTTTTCACCTCTCGAATAAAAAGAAAGATTCTTGAAATCGATAGAAAGAAGAAGAAAACTTGCGTAAGTTCGTCAATTCTGACACACAAAAAATGTCGATAAGACGTTCCTGATCACGTTTACTTTCCTTTTATAATGAACTAGCAATGTACCTGCTGATTTGCTAGCGTCAAAGTATTGATACTTGTACAATTATAATTGCTGATTCGCCATTGACGTACGTAAGAAAATATGATTATGATTTACGTCTATATTACGTTAAGTTTGGGCTGAGAAAATTGAAATATGTTTAACGTTCAATCAATATTTGTATAAATCGAATTTTAAAAAACCTTGATGCACCTAGGCCCGTCAATACGGCGGATACACATACATATACAAAAACAAAGTATACAAAATATCACCTAAAACATTGCATGATAGAAATATATGTTTTAGAAACGCGATCCCAGAGTTGAAATGAAACGATACATGTCAATAAACGACTCAATGGAACTCAATAAATGAAAAAAAAATTTACTATTAAGTAGAGTAGTACGAAAGTGAGGCGTGGTCTCATTTCTCAAACGTGATTGTAAATTGAAATGTAGTCTGTGAGCTGTATATATATGTATATATATATATATACATATATATANAGAAAATAATTTTCGATGTGATCAATCACAAATTATGTAAGCAGTAGCAAATGGTACAATTCAAAAGTTATTTTTTTAAATTTGTAATTAACGTTAAACACAGTGTTGCAATAACCATCAAATTTGGATAGCTTGTTAGTAAATAAGAATAGTTTTTTTCACAATTAGTTCCATTAACTTTTCTGGATTCGCATTTGGCTGGAAACATTATGGTGATAACTAAAATGCAAATGAATGTATTACAAACCACGGAGCAACTATGTGAAATAACACACCGTTCCTGCGCTAATTTGAGCATAAAATTTCAGCTATGCTGTTCTCAATTTTCCAACTGCAATTTACGCAATAAAGTTTAACGATAAAAACAGTAGTTAGAGATAATACTGGATTTAAAATACTCTCCATATTTGGGTCAGAACACACAATTAGACGTCTACAAACAAAACAACATCGGCCTTTGTCGAGAAGCTTTCGAAAACTAAATCCAATTCGAGATAATATAGAAATGATTTGTATTGATACAGGCTTTCACGGCTATTATTTTCAATATTTAAAACTACTTCCGCGCTACGCCGTGTCGTCATGGTTTTAAGACATGTCGTTTACATCCCCACCTACCGTTCCATATTGATAGAGATTTGCCTCCGTCCTTTAAAAACCCCGGTTCTTAGGTCTCAGACTTCAGTTTACAGAAGCTCCTGAAGATGTTGATTGTAATTGCCAACGAAACATTGAGTCTTTAACTATAACGACATCGTCTAAAACCCAAGAAGAAGTTTTAAAAATAGAAAATGTTTGGTCTCTGAATTCCTCCCTCCGACGATATATCACTCAATAACAAGTAAAAATTTCCCAAAACGAAAAATGTATTGACGCAATTACACAAATTTATAGTAAAAGAAGCAGTTACAAACTGTGTATGACCACTTGGAGGATAATAAACTCCGGAATCAAGCAAGGGACCATCCCATCAATTCCCATCTAGGGTCCTAAGGCAGAGGTGGATTGAAAATTTCAACATACTCCTAAGACAAAAATAAAAAGTTCGGTGCGTGTTAGAACATTTACAGAATACCAACAAATTTGCATTTAATAGAATACAGAAAACGTATTTCACAAGTACGTATTATTGTATAGTATTATTCGGAAAATATTATTCGTATATCTTAACTATTAAAATAACCCTCAATTTGAGATTTATTATTTCAGTGGAATTGGCAAGAACCTGTATAAAAAATCCGCCTCACTCTACCTGAAGGAAAGCCGGAGAAAAACCCGGGTCAGGATGAGACACGATTGACTTAAGAGAGATTTAAGACCACACATTCTTCGAGCGCACCAGAAATATAAAACCAATTTAAAATATTTAATGTGATGCGCTCAAAGTTCTTTTAGATATTGAAAGGTCATAGTTCGAATTCATCTCACCCACACGCCAGTTTCCAAATAAGAAACAAAATTCGTCGCACGGAATACAAACGTAACTTCAACAAGAGTACGAAAATGTCGCCATTATCTTCGCTCCGAAGAGCACACAACTGTCATTTGTCTTGAAGAGTTCAGACGACGAATCAAGACAGGGGAGACGAACGAGAGGAAACGCCACCAAGGTGCGTGACTCGGCTTCACTCTCACTCTCCACCTACGCGAAGAGTGTCCAAATCCCAAGGCTTCTCCAGACAGCGTCTTTCATTCCACCTTCATCCTCTTTTATCTCGTGTCTTCGACGCGGAGGAAAGACGACGACGCTGTTCCGAAATTTTCTCGACGAGACTCGAGTGAGCAATATACAGAGTGTTCCCGAACACGTAGAAACTTTGAGAGATGATAGATCATATTATTAGGAACAAAAAAATCAATGTGATACACGTGTCCGGTAATGTCTCTCGAAGGAGATAAAATACACAAGACAAATAGTTGTGTTCAAATCTTTATTAGGGGATTGAGAAAGAGATATAGGTGTGCAAAGTTAATACAACAACAGTTTGTGTTCAAACTTGGGCCCATTAGCAGTAATATAGACCTCACACCGATGTCGCGAGGTAGAACATGCCAATGCGTGTGACATCGGTGCGAGTCCCACATCGCTGTTATTGTACATATTTGTTGTTGGGATGTACCTTAATGATTTCTTGTTCCTATTTATCTGCTCTAACAACCCTACAATTTTTTACGTGGAGTTCTGAGAAATTCTATAGATACGGTGCACCAGATCCACCGGAAAACAAAACAATATTTTTAATGGGAATAATGGGAGGCTATTAACAACTTATACTTACTACCTAATTGATTGTTATTATTAAAGCCCTACTTTTAATCATTTTTTCTCACATTTAATGGTGGCTGCTAGCGCATGAACGATTGTTTGTTGATAAAGCATAATAAAGGTTTATATACTCGGAAATTAACAGTTGTGAATAGTTATTACAAATGACTTAAAGAGTATTTTGATTCAAATACTACAATAGAGTAAAAAAAACAAATAATTCTTCGTTTAAAATGACACATTTCAAAGACATTATATGCCGAATTATAATTCACGGTTTCAAATTGAAAATTATGAGTAATAAACGTATTTAAAACACAGGATAATACGGTAATTGCGTTTTAAAGACGGAAAAATCAAATCCGGAACCACAGTCATAAAAAGGAACGCAACAGAACGCTCACAAATGCAAGAAACGAAACAGCTAAGAATAAAAATCAACCACACACTAAATATAACGTAAGAGTCTCGTTTCCTCCGAAGCAATAACTCAAATGTCACTCCAGTCGACTTCGTCCGCAACATGTCAGTCAGTATTACGAGCGTACGTCTTGTTCAACGAGCGATTCCGCCTAATCCGAAAATAAACCGAGAGGACTCTATGCAGCTGCAAAGCAGTGCACAAAGGAGCACACGCTGCAAAGCAGTTGCGGTAGGGAACATTACTCCGCACGCCAAGAGCACAGACACCCACGTCAGAACATCACGCAGCTGGCCAAGGGTAGCAGGAGAAGAGCTAAATCCGGAACTACCCCTCCGGACACGAGCGTGACTCTCGCACGCACGCCAAACACCCCACCGCGGGGGAGAACACGCCCCTCGACGAGGATCACGCCTTCTAGCGAAGCTCTTCTATCGACGGCGGGTGGCAAACGTCACGTGATATCCCGGAGGCCGACACCAGAACTCGTCTCGCGTTCGAGACCAAAGACTCGTCCGAAATGAAACGCAAGATTTGTGGCAAGTACGAACGGGTGTTCGTGTACTAAATTAGCGGTAGCAAACAAGAAAAAAGTTGAGGATCCACAGAATAATCTGAGAATTAATTACAACTTTCGATCATCTGTTGGTGGAACTAGTTAGCTCTGACAAAAATATTAGACTTATATTTTTCGAATCATATTTCAGGGAAAGAGAGAAAATTGTAAAAAAAATCTGGCGTAACTGATGTCCGATCATATGTAAAATACGATCTATATGTGGGGGAAAATGAACATAACATTTTTTGGATATTGTAGCATTGAATTTAAAAATCCTAAATACACTCCTGGAAAATGAAAAAAGAACACCACGAAGAAAATAACTGAGAAATACCAAAGGTGCACAGAACCCTACGAGAGGGCAGTTAATGTGACGATCAATAGCGCAGCGCTGCGGGTAAACCAGGAATCGCGGTTTCAGCGGTGGAATGTTGCAAACCTTGCTGCAGTTGCTGACCTTCAGATCCAGTAGCGGCCAGTTTGCCTCGCCAATGTTGTCGCCGGTGGTCACCAGAAGGTGCACATGCCCATCAGCCTGAGTCCGGATAGCTACAACGCACAGATGCACGCCAGACTGTCGCAAATTACGAAGTGCCGTATCGGACTGCACCGCGACTTCACAACAAATTAGGGACACTGTTGCTCCGGTGTTGTCAGCGAGAACCATTCGCAACAGTCTCCGTGAAGCAGGGCTACGATCATACGTTCCGCTCACACTCCAACATAGTGCAGCTCACTTCCAGTGGTGTCGCGATAGGCGTTGATGGAAGGACAAATGGCGACTTGTTGTCTTCAGTGATGAGAGTCACTTCTACCTTGGTGCCATTGACGGTCGTATGCGTGTGTGGCGTCGTGCAGATGAACGCCAACGTCTGGAGTGTATAAGACAGAGACACACAGGGCCGTTCTACTATGGTGATCGTAGAGGGAACATTGAACAGTGTACGGTACATCCAAAACATCATTCAATCCGTCGTTCTACCGTTCGTGCACCGACAAGGCGGTGTTCTTTCCCAGCAGGACAATGCACGTGCACATATAGTCCGTGCCACTTCTGACATTTCGCACGCCCTGTCGACAATACTCATATGCGTATGGTTCTGTCAGTGTGATCGTTTTGTGTATACCTCCTCGAGAATATGTCAATAAAATTTCCTTCTGGTGGGTCCATGAATTCATGGTATTCTTTTTTCATTTTCCTGTAGTGTACGTTTCTTGTAATTAAAAAAGCATTTTATTTTCGCAATTTTAAATCGGAGGATTTCATATTTTTTAATTAAAAATTTTGTGGTCATTATTTGAGACACGTATTCATCATTTTAAAAATATAACTTAGTGGTCCGTGTAATTTAAAGTTATCAATTCAGTGGTCTTTGAATCCCAAAGGTCGACGACCGCTGTACTAGACGACTTTGGGGAAAAGTGTCAAGAAATGAAGATTATTACCATGAGTAAAAATAAAACATGACAACAACAGGTAGTTGATACTACACGACCAGTTCACCTGCTAACCAGAAATTGCCTTTTAACACGCACATACGAGTGAGTACAGTAATATAGGCAATTAGAATCAACTTGGGCGTATAAGATAAAAATTATCAAAACGAAGCAGACTACTCAGAATAGTTTTCACATGCATTACAATGCAAGAGGTTAAATTTTAACTTGCGTCCTCTTCTTTAAGTAAATTGCAATATAAAGTGGTACGACGAAACATTTTTTTAATAGAATGAAACTCGGAATATTTTTAAGAAAGACTAATGATGGAACGTGTTAATAAACCCGTTCGTATAAAGACTACATAAATTTACTCCAATTATTCAGTGACGTCTAAATAAGCACATTGGAGAGAAAAACGGAGTAAGCAATAAAATCGCAGTACTTTTCGGGCAATAACGATTTCAATTCCCGAATCAACACGAAATTACAGCTAAATACCACTCATTAGTCACGGACAACCTCCGAAGTAGTATTTTAAAAGATTCGAAAAGTCAGGAGATGCGAGTGACGTTTATCGAACAAAAGAATCACGCTACCTCGTCGGGAACATCAATCGATCGCCCCACGTGCACACAACCGACCTTCGTGTCCATCCGTCGTGCGTACACACAGACGTGCAGCGATTAGGTGATCGCGGATTCGTTTTCTGCTCCGCGGACCGGAACTAAGCGGCGTAGTTTTACGGATATGCGTGTTTGAAGCGCCTGCGCGAGCTGCGGACGGATTCGGGGAGGTCGTTTCGTTACTTCTGTAACTCCGAGCACAGGGATGCGAGAATACGGCGAGATCCTTTTAGGGGGAAACATTTAATCACAATTTATTTTCACGTGTGAAACTGAAGTTGTAAAACGGTCTACCCTCGCAGTAATTAAAGAGAAAAAAATATCAGGGGAACGTGGTCACATTGAAAGGGTCTCGTTTTATGCTATATAATTAAATGTCAAATTTGAAACGAAAATTGTTTACTATTTTCCAAGAACTAAGTCTTTGATGAAAAAGTCGATGTAACTAATTTCGATCGCGCAAAAAAATTGTTCACTCGTTAGTGAAAACTTATTACAAAAATAAAATAATTATAATCCACTCACCAAAACGAAATCAAACAGTTTCAAGGATGCTTACCTGTAAAAATAAAACAAATATATTACTTAATATAAGTATAAAAAGTTTTAAATGTAAGAGAATATATAATAAAAATTATACGAAATAAACAATTCCAATTAATATACCTAAAAGAACCGACAGTTTTGTCACAAATAAATAGACAGCATTAATCAGTTAATCCAATACACAAAGTAAGTCTATATAATAATGCTTGATTTAAATGTATAACATAAAAGTACTGAGAAGGCTCACAAGAAACTCTCCCACAAAGTGCTGTAGTGACAATTTCACAACAGGAATCAGAGGAATGCCAAAGTTGTTCCTCATTGGATACCAAGGTAATGACGGAAACTTTGGTGTTTCGATGTTGCGTACTAAAGCTATGAGCCGTTCCTCAAGCTCCTTCCTTCCGCAAAGTTTCCGGAAGATACAACAACATGGACTATTTCTAGCGAGATACAAAGGGTACTTACGAGAATTCTGGGACTGTGGTTTAACACAATATAAATTCCATAAAACAATTTTATCAGAAAGTAGAGATATCTTAATATGTAATTCAATTTATTTCCTTCTTTCAGTAAAATAAATAAATTACATAACTGATGAATATTTTCGTTTGTAATAATGTAAAATCAGTTTTATGTGTCTATATGGGAAAATGTGGTTTTAAAAAATTCTGTCAGGTTTGAGGAATTGGAAAAAAATCTAACAATCACCCGAATAAATTTGTAAAAATATTTACAACCTAAAGAACATATAGGATGCAATTATTCGAAATCGTGGGAAAAGAATTTATTTCAACGTGAAAGTATAAGTATATGAAATATTTCTAATAAACTGATAAAAAATATTTGTTTTTTACTAAAATATTTCTCTTAAATCTCAAGCTCGAGGTGATTTATTTTAATGTTGTTAGTTATAAACGTTATAAAGTGAAATACTGTATAAGCTATAAATTATACTATATTTCATCTGTATGATCACTTTGCAAGAGGAGAATAGAATTGTGCAACGCGAAAATTTAAACAAACGTTAGCAACAAAATTCCTCTACTACTGTTACGAAAAGACTGTCCTGAGGTTTCGTTCAGACATGACGTGTAAGTCTGTCTCCACTTTCCCGACTACCGAATGCCATGAACACATGACGAGCCAATGAATCAGCCACGCTCCTACAGATAGCAATTTGCTGACCCTCCATAAGTCATTCAGTTGGATACGCATTGAAGCTCCGCACTTTGAAGATAGCTACTCCATGTGACATGAAATTAGATTATCTTTCGCAATAAAAGGAAATAGAACTTAATTCCCGTCAACATATAAAAAGTCACAAATTATCCATTGTTGTAAAGAATTTTGTTAACTCAGAAACCGAGTACCGAACCTTTTGAAAAATTTTATGAGGTTATAGTGATTTCTTGAGTTCTTTCAAATATGAATAATCTTGAAGTGCGAATCTATGATAGATAAACATTCTTCCCTATCATCAGGGAGCTGCAGAATAACAATTAATGTTTGAATATTCTTCATACCCGAACGATGTCACTCATAGCGAAATATGATCGATACCAAATAACGATCTTTTCAATTCCGGGCTTGATGTCGTGATAGGGAAGGCCTTAGTGAATGCGACTGCCGAGTAAGATGTGGATACATAGGAGTGTGATATAATCCATCATTTAAATATTTGTTTTATAGTGCCATCCATCATTTAAATATTCACACACGTCGTGCGACATAATATCACGTTCATATACATGCACGTCATGTGATCGCAAAATCTCTTTGAAACTAACAATACAATTTCATCATTTACTATAGACAGTAACAATAGGAAAGCAAAGAAATGCATTATTCATTACTCGTATTGAACCTTCAAGAAATTAACTTTTATTCATAAAATATAGCTTATAATATGAATTAACGACCAAACAAATAAAAAACATACAACAAGGAAACGAACCTCATCCAACCCGATAAACCAAGGTGACGGACAAAACTCACTGCATTTACGTTGTTTTTCTGAGAGAGAGAGAGAGAGAGAGAGAGAGAGATTTGGTTCGGCGAAGATTTGTATTAATGAAAGTAGAGTGAAATTGCGTGAAACGGTCGGGAAGTGAGTAATTCAAACACCCCGGCGACGCTATGTCAGTACAGCTATCAGTAAATGATTTAAAACAAACATTGAAGAAGCTGAAAATCAGCTTGAATGTTGTCCATCTTTTTTCATACATTATATGAAGAATATAACCAGGTCAATTCGTACAGTTCCTCTTCCCATGAAATGAAGGAGTGGACGTAAATAGTTTATAAAACACGCTCCGTGCAACCGTAACCCCCCTGCATGCAACACAAATATAACAAATGAGTGAATAAAAACGAATGTTCCGAATCCACTCAAATAGGGTCATTACGAGAACACAGTGTAAATGATCGAACAAAAACCAATTGAACGACTCATTAACTCTCATCTCAGTAGCTCAATCGTTGGAGCCCAGTTCATGATGCAGATTCGATTCCTGATTGAAGTAGCCGAATATCTGCGTAATTTCTGGTGCAAAACTTACTGATGGCCATTATATCACATTTATATAAATAAAAATTAAATGCTGTTCGTTGGTAAGCGCATCACTTAAGAACGGTTGGACCGATTTGGCTAATTTTTTAAAATTAGCCCAATTGTCAGAATAAGGTTTTTAGGGAAAGAAGAATTGAAAAATTTGCCTGAAAAATTGGAAAATTCGAGAAAGACAAAGTGCTTTTTTCTATGGGATTTTTGTATGAACTCAAGACCATAACTCACGATTCGAACGATAGATGTGCGTATAATTTTTATTTTGTTCGTTATGGTCCTGGAAAAGTTTCCAGGAAAAAAAATTCGGGACAGTTACAAAGGAAAGTTTTCGGAGAAACTGCAAAACTGATAATTTTTGTATGCACTCTTAGATCATGATAGGAACGACATATCTGGTTGATTCTTTTTTGTCTTGTTTTTTCAGTTTTTCTCATTTTTACTCTTTTTACACATTTAAAATAGCTTTTCACAAATTCACAAAACGATCTCAAACAAATTTATTGAAATTAGTACAGGACAAAGTCTGTCGGGTCAGCTAGTTAAACATAATACTGCACAAGGTACACTACCCTCCAGACGGAACGAATCATCAGTCCAAATATGGATGAAAGGTGCAGCTACGCATTATTGCATCGCAGTGGATATCAACATTACGGTTAAGTCTAACTAGCTCCGTCAACATTCATTCATTCATTCATCCAACAGGAAGCAGGTCACAAAACAACGTCGTATCGGAGACATTGAAATGCGAAATACGAAGCTCTCACGCTACGAAACATCAATAAGCATCGCACTTCGAAGAATGATCTGCAATGATGATCATTGTTCTGCTCCACGCATTATTGATATGATCTCTCACTTCGATGCACGTACGAGTGAGTCCTTTGTTTTCTCCCCATATGAGTCAATGGAAGAACGCGTACCTGCTGTTTGTGTGCTCCGAGTCACTGTACTCGCAGGGATATAGAGAGGGCGGGTGGGGGTCCAATGTTCGAATTGCGTAACGGAAAAAGCCTGCGACCCGTGACGTGCCGCAGAGAACTTACATAAAGCCCAACGTGGTTCGTTCCCATAATTAACGTCTTGATTTCAGGTGAACATTCACGGAAAAAATTTTCGATTACATCCTCCAGAGTTGCATCGACACCAGTTGCATCGGGTGTTCAAATTTGCAATAAATACTTATTATGTTATCACGAAATAACATTACTTCATATATTATTAAATAATATAATTAAATGTAAATTATTAAATAATAATATAGCTCCCAATGTGGCGTTGCGACTTGTTTCAGAAAAGCAAGATATGGAGACCGTCAATACTGCTCGTGCTTGTGCTTGTGCTTGCTTAACTCGCAATGCTCGCGAGTCGCTTGTGGACAAGTCACAAAACAAGCCGAACAAGTAGGGTACGTGTGAAACCTCAGACAAGCGTGGCTCCGCTTCATGTGAGTTCATAAAAGGGGTTCGAGACAGTAACTAGAAATAGTGAGAACTTAAGTTGTGTTCAAACAAGCACAAGCAAAAGTCAGGCAGGCCCATCATAAGCCCGACTTTTCGGTGTACGCTATTTCAGTTTACATGGTAGCCAATGCTTGAACATTTACAATTATTTATACAATTACATACTAATCATTAATACATGTATATCTTCTCACTCATACTTCTACATATACACTTGCACATATACTTCTTTCCGGTTTTGCACCGTTTTCGTTAACAATATGAATCAATTTACTGAAAAAAAAATAAACTAAAATTTTCATACAAATAATACATTTTAAACGAATGTAATATCATTAAGCGATTGTAAAACAGAGTTTTCTAGATTATCACAAATTAAGCTTGATTCCTGAGCAGTGAATTAACCTGTCAGTTCACGGCTGATTAATCGTGTATACGAGTTATTAATTTTAAACAAGACAAAATTGAAGATATACCCCACAGCTCATTTTCAAGGTTTATCAACATCAAAAATGCAGTCGATTTTGTGAAATATGAGGTACAATTCATTGTTCTAACATCATAATTCATGAAATTCATAGTGAGATAATGTAATGATGTAATCATATCTAATGCATTTACGTGAAGTAGTACTTTAATTATCCCGAAAAAGTATAAACTTCAGGTAATTCATGGAAGTTTTCGAAAATTATATAGATAGCGAAATTGGCGCGATTAAAAGAATTGTATTACTGAATGATTCAAGGACACAAGTCATTTATGGATAATTGAAGTAATTTCAGATCGCTATGGTAACTTATTATTGAAGAGAAACACATCTTAATAGATTTTCAAATACTCATCACGCGAAGGTTTGAAAAATTCAGAACTGAATAATTCACATAAAAATAATCGAAAGAGGAAGATGAAATTTGCAGAATTACAAACAATAGCAATAATTTTTTATTAAAAGTATATATGATATACATGTTTCGCGAAACTTTTTAAAAATCTTAAAGAATGCTTTCGAGCTCCCAACCTTAGGTCGTGACAATCGGAAAGAAATACAAATCTGCGCATTTGAAAAGCAAAATAAAAGAATTCGAGAATGTAATTCGCAGCATCTCGAAGAGTTGGGAGGGTACAGAAGAAATCTCCCGTGACAGGTTGAATCAAAGTAACGCACTAACGTATTAACGTCCGTGCGCCCACGCGGTAGAGATAAGGCCGAAAAGAGCAGAGAACAAAGGCAAAGCAACGACGAGCATAAACAACGAGCCATGCAAAGGAAGAGCAGGCGGGCCGTGACATCACGCGGTAGCGGCAGTGTCGCCGTTAGGCGAGGTGGCAACGCCGGAACACCTGAGTTATCACATGCGTGCAATGGCTCTCGACGAACACAAAATGGTCAATTTAAGATTGTGTTTGCGTAGGAAGCGAAATAGAAGTAATGGCTCACTGATTCACTAATATATAAATGATACGAAACTTAAAAAATCGAAGCAAAGATGATCTACGCATATAGAAATAAAGTTATCCAAACTAATGAATTTTAATTTTAATGTTTTATTATTTGAAAAGATGCAAAAATAAGGTTAAATATATTATACGAATTATATTAAATTCAAACATTGTTTCATTAAATAAATGTGAAATATGTATTTTGCAAACGAGATGATCTCACATCCACACACCCATGCCGTTTTTTTTCTCGTTCCGTATAATCAACAAAAATTTGATATTTATTCAGAAAAGCAATAAAACATATTATCTCAAATTAAAATATATGTCATGATATTGAACGTCCAATTTCTACTACTGTAGTTGGAACATAAAGCTAGTCTTTAAGAAGCCATGTTTCCTCCATGTCTCCAGGAATAAAATCAAACATCCTATTTACGTCATTATTATACATCAATATTTATGTGACATACTATACCAGGAAGCATGTGGCGTACTATTCTTCGAAAATAAATTAATTATTTATTTTAAGCAAAGTAGAAGATTAAAGTAAAGGTAATGCACCAAAGGGAGTATGAGCCAACAAAAAAGGCGGTTTCCGAGAAAGAAAATTGAAACGCATTCAGAGAACGAGAAACCCATTAAAGTGAAGGTAACCTTTAAAGGTAGTTCTGCCGGGTAGTTAGTCAAATCAATCAAAAGTGCTTCTTTTTTAATTTTTTAATTACATTGCATGTTAGTTTTATGAATAGTAGTAGCTAGTAACGACAATCTAATTTCTAGGAAATAATATTCGTGAAGAAAGTAACGAACTCTAAACTCGCTTTTTTCCGTTCGTAATAATAGTCTGCCATTAGCCGACACACCCATGACGTAGTAGGCAATAGAGGACAGGGTGGAACGGTGAAGAAAACTTTACATATCATTAAAACCTAAAAAAAAAAAATTTCTGCATCATACCATTATACTAACAACCTATATGCTTATTAAAAATGATTAATTACTAAATTTTCATTTCCAACGACAATTATTTATATTTATCTTACTTATAACAACACATTAATATTTTTATGTAACACCCACATTGTATAAGTCTCGCGTAATTACACTTGTTAAATGTAATATTTTTTGTGAAATATTATGTGCTAGTATTAGGTCACGTAATATTTGTTTAACCTAATTCTTACAAATTTTAATTTTTTTAACTTTCGTATATTTTTGTATAATAAAATTGACTCTCTATTCTACCCCTCCAAAATGTTCGGAGACCTCTATAAAAATATTTTTAATACATGTTTTCTAATACAATTAAAAACTTTTACCGATTCATAAGATAAAGAAAGTAATTTATTTTTTCCATGTGAAATAATACATTTCAGAAAAATATTAAACTAATATTGATATCAGCATATAAATTTATATAAATTTTAGATTAAAAAATAATTCCGCCGGCAGAACTACTTAAATCAGATTAATACAATTTAGGAGGTAATGATTTTACAAGATAATTCCTCTCGGCGCATCTATAAGAGCAGTAACGAAAGCTCCCATAACCTTAATGCTCAAACGAAGGGTTCACCCGCTGCGATGTATACATCCATCCCGTGAGTGAAGAGCTTCACTACCGCAGCCAGCGCTAGGTGTCACTCGTGAGTCAGACTCAGCGGAGCATCACGTTGCGAGGGCGGGTGGGGGAAGGGCAGAGGCAACGAGGCGGGACGTCGGCGGTAGGATGTCGAGGGAAGGAAGGCACGCCAGGTGCGCCCGCCGCGAGCGAAGCACCGCGCGCAAACACCATCGGGACGCCGCCAACGCACATTGAAGGTGAGTGGTGGCCTTTCGCTATTCATTCCGTCACATGTACGCTCCATGCGATTTTTATACCAACCAGGAAGGTATCGTATCAATACAAATTACATGACGAGAACGAATATAAATAAATATTTTTGTAAAAAAACAAACAAACAAACAGTTACAAACTGCGTATGGCCACACGTGGAGGACAATAAAAAATTTACTCTCCGGAAGCAAGCAAGAGACCATCCCATCCATTCCGATCAAGGGCCCTAAGTCGGATGCCTAAGATAAGAATAAAAGCAGTTCTGTACGTGTTATAACATGAACAGATCACAAACAAATTTGAATTTAATAAAACAAAAAAAGTTATTTCACAAGTACGCATTTCATCTACCCGATGAAGAAAACAGAAAACCAAGGCCAGGGTGGAAAATACAATTACATCATATACTAATAGGATTGCAATGATTAATAAATGAAATTAATATCCATTTTAGGGGTAAAATATCAAATAATACACGTCATTATTGTAGAAATTGATCGCATTACAAACTTTTAGATTCCAATAAAATCGGGATGAATTTTATCGTCTTATAGACGCTACTGATATGAATTACTTGCCCGAGCAATAAGAATTAAACGGCTCATTCGAAGGTTTGAAATCATACATTTGATATTATTAATTACGTGTAGAAAGAAACTACTTCTTAATAGACACTAATTAAATAAACAATCGTTCATTAGATTTGTTATGTTATTAAAATTGAGACATTATATAAGAAACACACACACAAATTTTGGGATAAATTATGATCCTGGAAACCAATAAAATAACTTTGAGTGGAAATTGGGAACCGGTTTTACCAGGATAAATTAAGGACAGGGTCCCATAAATATTAAATTTATGTCTTGAAATTCACAATACGACGTAATTTGTTCGCATAAAGTTATCGTGCAGAGATTTTGGTTAACATACTACGATACTTCCCAGAAGGATATTTATTGCATGTGCGTTTAAGTTTTTACGAAACACAGAAGTCTAAAGAAGAATAAATCTTCTTTAAAATTAGTCAAGATTCAGTTTCAGCATAAACAATATCGTGATTGAATTGATGTTTTAAAGAAATTGTTCATAAATTTTCTTGCAGGTCTTAAAACTAATACTAGCAAACATAAGTACGAGTCCAAATAGTATATGTCTCAAAGACAGAATACAAAATATATTCACGGAAATACAAACAATATTCTTACACAAATAGTTATGTATTATTTAATATAGTCTGGCGACAAGAGTGAAGTTCCTCTACTTTAACACGCCTTAAAAATAATGTAACTTGGATGAAAAGAGGACAATTTTTTCCAAAACAAAGAAAAATCATAACTTTAATAATGAATTAATATTGAGCAGAATGAGGACAGATTAATTCCGCGTATGTGTGCATAGAGGTTTCATTCATGCTCTCCCAGTTAACATTCAACGCGCTTCAAAGGGCTCATAGCAACAACTTCGCCTGCAATCACATCGCGGTCGTTTCCAGTAATCTCTCATCACGCAGATACGCTTCTCTCCGCTTCGGCCGTGCTTCGGTCACACCAATGGAACCACGAGATACGGAAGAAAAAAACCCTTTGCGAACGGTTCGATGTCGAAGTCTATGAGACTCGCTTTCCGTTATATCCTTCTCTCAGTTCGTCAGGTATCACATTCAAATTTACAAATCGCAAAACAGGAATCGCAGGATCGCCGTCTACTTCGTTTGAATACGTAATCCTCCGAAAACCTCACACGTGGATGAAACATACTTGAATTCCAAACTCTACTGGAATTCTGATTTTATATTGTAACATTTCACACACGTATATAATATTTTAATCTATGTTATAGTTACACAAATTCGAAAATACTTCATCGCATTCTTTCCGGGATATTAAAGTCAAAGTCATTCAATTTAACAGGGAAGTTTGGGAAAAGGATACTGTGATAACTTTCTATGTATTATCTTCGAACATTACGTCAGTTTCATAAAAAAAGAAACGAAATAACTGTATTTATTTATTTAATGATATTTGAAAATGAAAAGTGGAGTTAAAAACAATTCCACTGCATATTTCAGTACAAGTATAAAGCTATAAAGGTTTATTAGATGCAAAGTAAAAATGTAATATTTCTATACGATACACTCAAATCATTATTTACCGTTACGAATAAACATATTCCATAACATTAAATGGTTTAAAAAGTGTAAAATTTAAAACTAGAAGTTAATTTAACGGCATACCTGAATTCATATATTGGCATCTACTCACGCAAAGTCTTAACGTTTCGAATTCCGCTGGTGTTCACAATAAAAATTTCTTCAAATAACTCGCAAGAAACTGTGTTTAATATTCCCGAATCATTAATTTAAAGAGTATACCCAATAGAAGAATATACCTATGTCGTTTGCGACTGGATACTAGAATGCGAACTCTCTCCGAGTTGCTACTACTCAAACCTGTGAGAAAAAAACACGAGTAACGCACTGACAAGTTAATCGAACTGCGAAGGTATAAGTTGCAGAAATGGAAGGCGTGCATGGAACACTCCCATATTCGAGCGAATAATTTAGATTCGTATCACTCCATTCGGCAGTTTCTATTCCTTTCCGTTGATGATACCCTAGAACAAAATCGGTCCAAGGGGTGAAACAAAAACAGAACCATCAATAAAATGAAGAGCGCCCATTCACGTAAAAAAAAAAACTTACAATGGGTACGCCATGAATGATATAACATAGCTATACTGCCCGAGTCCGTAAAAGTTGTTTTCAATAATGCATGAGGGTTGGTAAGGGAGTTGGCAAGACTGTCCGCTTTCTTTGGGTAAATCTCCCGGGAAAATAAAAAAGGAAAACAACACCATGAAGAAAAAAAAGGTCGAGATGTACGCAAGGAAAGGTGGGTGACAAGGGAATATCAATAGCAATAGACACAGGAGAGTATACTGCACTTCGATCCAAGTAAGAGTTTCAGATGTCTTCGTAACAATGTAAGACAAATAAGTTCGAATAAAGTCCACAACTTCACATTGACTTCGCTCAAGAATTCGTGTTCAAGCGAAATTCAATCCCTCGAATACATCAAGGTAGTAACGTAGATTTAAATCACTAAAATATCTTAAATCGGTATAAATAAACAATTTTTATTTGTTTATTTATGAAATAATTGCAATATACATGATGTTCAAATACACTGCATCTTATGGGGAAAACATTTATTTACAAAATAAGACCAACACAATCACGAAAGAAATGGAAGTATACTTTGGTTTATAGTAAATTTTACGTAGTAGGTTTTACATCTCTTGAATCTGTGTGTCACCGAAAATTGAAGAGAGTTATTTCGGTTTTTCCGAGATGAGATGCATAAATCACGAAACCGTCGCGCTCCGACATGGTTTTACATGCTCTTGTGTACTTCAAACGAGTCAAGCGGGTTCCTGAATATTGCTTATACTGTACTACTAACTGATAGATAAAAATTACATCAAGTTATTCATCATCATTATTCATATTGTTTTTTTTTAACAATTAAAATAAAAACAAAGGAAACAATTATACATCGCATCATTTCACTAACTTGGAGTGCTGTACGTTACACTTATAACCTTCAATAGACAGACGCACGTAGAAAATGGAGTGAAATCTTCAGTGCATTCGAAAGGAATACAGAAGAGCGTCAATTTCCCGAACGTACAATTATCCCAACTGTCATCGTGGAAAAGAAAAGTGAAAATAGCAATTGCCTTTCCCGGAATGTACAACAACCAGACAGCAATACAGAGCTATCTCATCTTATTCAACGAATTAATGTTAAACGTATCAATTTTTCTCCCGTGAACTTCTATGAGGGAACCCACACCTAATAAAGTGAATTTTGTCTTCCCGAATTCTTGATATTCCGAGCCATGTCTCACAACATTAGTTCGGATAATTGACGATTTACTGCATAAATACACTAATTGAAAATGATAAAAAATATCAAATCGACACTTATAAAAAATTAACAAGAATCATCCCAATGACGTTATAGACACTATTTCGAGTTCTAATGAAATAGGTGGCTGGATTCTTTTTTCGGATTTATTTATTCATTCACAATTTTTTCAAGTTACAGAACATTCGGTGTATTATTTGTTAATAAATTGACTGAGAAGAATATTCAATGGCATCTCCTCTTACTTATTATTGCATCAAATTTAGGAACTACTTAATTAGAAAATCTGTAATTAAGGTCAGGTGATTTGAATCTCTCAAGTCTTCTGGTTACTTCACTGTTGTCGTGCATGGTCAAGCCAAGTGATTGAGGTGGTTGCACTGTCTTAACCGGTACCTTTTCCCGATTTCTGTAAGGGTTCAGGATACGGTGGAATTATTAAACACTGAATTTTTATATAAAATACGATGAAATGAATGGAACCTCGAAACCATGTACACTGAATTTCATGTCTTGTTGACCTCGTTCATATGCGATGAAGGTTGTCGAGTATTTAGGTAAAGAAAATTTAACAATATTCATACTGCCACGTTTCGGACATTTATGTGTCCTTCTTCAGGACTAAACACAACAGATTTACAATTACACCTTTTGATAACTAACACAAGCCATAAGCTATAACACACATAACTAAAGCAAACCATTATAAACATAACACATTGTGATAATATACAGGTGGGTGTTACGTTTATATAAATGTATTATCAATTGTATATGTAGGAGGCTAATAACATCCATAACACACAACATCCATAATACAGGTGGATGTTATGTTTATATAAATGTGTTATTAATTGTAAATATAGGAGGCTAATGGTTTGTGTTAGTTATCAACTGTTAATTGGCTACGGTGTAATTATAAACCTATTGTGTTTTGCCCTCAAGAAGGACAAATAAATGTCCGAAACGTTGGCAGTATGAATAATGTTTAATTTTCTTGAAATAAATACTCCAACCTTTATCTCAAAACATGTACATTTCATTGATAAAAATTTTAAAAAATCATTGGTCATGTAAAAAAAGAGTTTATAGTTTATTTCCAGTCCCCTGCAGAAGAAGCTCCGCTGGATCCTTCGCTTTGTAAGTTCCACGACCCCATTGAAGTAGTAGGTCGCATGGCACTCAAGTGAGGCCATTGATGTGCTAGTGTGAAGCATCGCAAGACGAAGAAGAGAGCTCGAAAAATGATACAGCGGAAAAAGGAGGGAGAGAGGAGAAGAAGACAAATAAAAGTGGTTCTTACTCTCGGTGACTGAGTTTCAATCAATGGGTCACATATTGAAGAAAGAAGCTCGCACCACTGAATTGGTTCAAAAGATACGGTTGAAATGATGGATCTTAAGAAAAATATGTAGAGAGAGAGAGAAAGATGTGCTCCTGCTCAATGATATGTGCTTCTTCTCTAGAATATATGTATTCTACAAATTATGTTTGTTTCATGATATTTTGGATTCGTCATAATATTTTATGATGATTCAGTTAAATGTATATGATTTCTCACAAATCACGTTTACGTTCGAAGATCTCCTACTACTTTACGAAGATATCCAAGGATGTTTCTCGCGGATCAAAATACTTTATAGGAAATACAAGTCGCATTTTTTAAATATCCTAGTTTATTAATAAAAATGACAAAAAAAATTTGAGAGCAAAACTACACCGTTTTCTCATCGATCTTTATTGTACCGGACAAAGTAATATATTTTATATCACAAATACTCTTTTTTAAAACAAACTCATTAAATCGATACTGAATACATTAGTATCTCTTCACTCACAATAATTATGAACGTGGAATAGTAACGATGTATCTCAAGACTTACACTTCGATTTCCAATACGTGCTTCGTGTCGTATTTTGTTATACTCGATGAGCAACAGAGTAAAAACAGTGGCAGTGAGCAATGGAACACGAGAAGTCTTGAATCGTAGGTCCTCAGGCGCAAAACAAAAGAGGATACTTGGAACAAGTGGAAACGTAAGGGAAAAATAAAGTTATATCAAGTCCTTTTTACCTCTATCCATTGTGAAACCTTACGATTATATTTGCTTCATATGAATTGGTCTAACTTAAAGCAGAAGGGTAACTAACAATGTTTATGAGATAGGATTATTTTAAAAAACCCACAGGTCGTACTGCAAGACAACTAATATTTCGAAATTTCGTCCCCACTCCTTTAAAACAGTATTAGGATAACTTTTTTGGGAAATTTAATTTTGCAGTCTTTCTTTTCCCTATTTCATTGATAGTCCACGAAAAGCCCACTTATGAGCTTCCAATGCAAGAAGAAAATTTCAACCCTACCCGCGAAATATCAATTTTCCTGTATTTTTCGTAATAAAATGTTATCGCCACTTCACAACTCCTGAAATAAAGTGTCTGCATATGCCATTCGAAAATATTTTTTGATAAAAAACAAAAAAACATGAATTTTCCCTTTCTTATATTCAGCCACTATGTTGTCACCTCATATTTTTTACAAGGGAATGAATACAGTAACATTAAAGAAGTTCCACATTTCCTCAGATATCACATTTCTTTACGATACTTTAAGACTGACGAGAGTAGTAAGCGGAAAGACGTTGTTCCGAATACAAAATTTTAAACATCTTGAAAACTTGAATTATTTGAGAAGAGACACTAGCCCATTCATCAGTTTTAAAATCTACTTTCTATAGAGTAAGAATATCATTATTTTAAAACAACTCGAATGATTTTGATAAAATCAATATGTTATAGACCACTAACCTTCGCCAGTATAGTATGACAGGGACATACTGGACCAGTGTGAAAGCGTAACTGCCAAGAAACATCACAGAAGGTAATTATGTTTCCACGCAAAAATCATACAGAAAACAGAGAAAAAATTGCTTTTCAATAGAATTAATGAATTATAGGAAGTACAATGTTAATATAAACTTAAGAATTTTTTTCCCAGACCAAGGACAGTAAAATCACTATAAAAGCAAACGATACAACTAAATAACAAGATTATAATATTCAATTTTACAATTAAATAACAAGAAAATATTAATACTTTACGGATACTAAAGTTTTGTACAAAATTCTGAAGGATTAGAAAATTTAATAGCTTCTTTCATCTACAGTGTTTTTTTCTTACACGAAACAATTTTCTTCCCACATTCATTTGGAGGGATAATCCTAATTATTTATTAGTTACATGGATAAATTAAGGGCTCTAATGACCTCGATGTTCGCGAGTCCTAAAGCCCCAATTCAAAAAAATACATGGATAAGAAAAAGTCGTCCACTGCGAACATATGACATTTTAATTCCTTCGGGGGGAAAATACACCTTGAAGCAATACGTTCAGTATAAATAAACCCACAAGTCGGAACTTCAAAAACATCCTCTAGTAAGAACACATCATATTATATCCGTCACCAGTCAAGGGCGCGGCACGAAAATCTTGAAACTCCTGTAGGAACAATCCAAGCATCAGGATACAGGTAACGAAGCTGTTATCTCGCAGAGGAAGATCCAACTGGACGTTACCATCCTAAAGCATCTCCACAACACAGCTTCCTCGCCTTTCAAGAAAGACAATGCACATTCTGGTGGCAAAGCAAACAATAGGACAATAGAGCACTGACACATGAGAAGCAACAAGCGCGAAACTAATCATATAAAGAATACCTTAACTCTGCCCCTCGGTATTCTGTACCATGTATTTTAGAGTGTGTGTATACACACAAAATCCAAAAAAGGAAATAAAGCATAGTTTGAAAGAACTGTGTACAAAAAAGGAAAAAAAAAATGAAAAGAAACACGAATGCGAATCACGAAAAAATTTGTCCATGTGACTGACAAATGCGAAAGCAGAAACCGTTTCATCCAATATGCGAGGGACTTTTACGTGGAATTTTTTAAACTTTTAATCTCTTTAATTACTAGAATACTGTAATGTATTGCTTTAGTAATATTTGATCCAATTCTAGTATACACAGGATAAGCAACAGGTATATTTATTTTAAGAAATTAATCAATACAACGTAGGTAATTTGGTGTAATTCAACTTTATATTATATTTAAAAGGACGCATTTATCTCCAGCTAGGTGCAAAAAAAATATTAAGAACTGACACATATACTTCATAAAAATGGATGCTAAACAGTAATGTTTCGTTGTCTTCCTCGAGGTTTGGTATAAAGTCATCACACAATAGTATTACTTTTGCAATATCAATTAAGTTGCTATTCTACACGAAATATTTGATGTATATAAATTAAAATAGCAGATAACATCCTTTCCACTTTTCTTCTTCTAGATAGGGGCTATCGCCTAGCGCGAATAGGCGGAGATGAATTCAATCCAAGAATCACTTATAAGCATATCTTCTACCGACAAGATCCAGAACGTCAAGGATTTGCTATAATATCAATGTATCGCCATGGACAGGTTTCTCGTTTGATTAACTACAATACTTACGTAGTTCTGAACAATATTATTTAGTTTTCTCAATAGTTTTTTTTTCTTTCAAAACATGTGTCATCATTGAAGAACAAATATTATTCTATTAAAAAATCAATTTAAAAGGAGATTTAAAAAATGAAAAATTTATATTTCTTAACGTAAAAATTAAAAATAAATTTGGTTAATTTAGGTTTACAATTACAACAATCTGATGTACGAACAAAAATTTTAACTTTGCTAATGGCAATTNCAATTACAACAATCTGATGTACGAACAAAAATTTTAACTTTGCTAATGGCAATTCAAGAGAAAAACCAGTACGTAGTGTCTGTCTTTTGTACTCATCGTTTATAGCAAGTGACTACTTCGACTTAAACAAAAGGGTGAATAACAAAGATATTTTTATTTCACCACCGAAAAAAACTACACATTATTTAATCGTACAGGGTTTAACTCCATTGTCATAACATCAGCGTCCCGGCTCGATGCCAACTCGACTGATATATTTTAGTGGTGTTGAATAAATCAAGTCCCATTTTGTTAATGGCAAATACTGTTTCATTCGCGCGGATTTTTCATCACGCTAGATATTTTGAGTACTCGCGATCAATCTTAATGCGTCTCTCTCAAAATCAAACGCGCGACAAGTCGCTACAGAAAGAGAGCGCTAGTTATCGAACGGGAGGAATTCGGAGGGATGGGGACTAATGTTAAACATGTAACTGAAATTTTAAGAGGGGTGAAAATTACGCGTATAAATCAATGAGGCACGAAAATATCATGATACATACATGCAATTTATTACTAACGTGACATAAATGCTATTCGACGAAATATTGATGTAATGCAAAATAACTTAGAAATATTTCCTATTTGTATCGTAATGAATGAATAAACAATAAATTGAGAAGTGTCTATGTCTACTTGTTTTTGGTTCCCAGACACGATGTTACGATGTTTGAGATATAAAGGAATCTCAAATTCAATAAATTGTTGCAGAAAAAAACAATTTTTAGAGCTAAGAAAAATTTAAGTCCTCCTAGTAGAAAATTCACGACCCCATTTGAATTCTCTTCTCTTCATTACTAATAGAATGTTCTACACACAACTATTTACAACAGAAAAAAATAATGTACAAATTTGTCATAATATTGATAAATAAATATCCCATAATTTCTCTGTATCCCCACCACCACTGTGGCTGAAAAGTTGAGCAGTAAAATATAGCAATTTATCAATCAAAGGTCGTTAAAATTTATAACTTAAAATATGATACACGTAAATAGCTCTAAGAAAAAATATTCGTACCAGAGAACAAAAAACACGCTGTGTTACCGTCGGACAACCACAGTTCTCGTTCTACCTGTCAGCTAACGCTCAAAATCTACAAAACATTGTTCATTAATTCATTTTTGAAGACTAGTGGCGTTTATTTTCCTTTTCTTTTCGAATTTATACTTAAAATTATAGTATTTCAAAATCATTATAATAAAACGTCGAGCACATAATTTTGCGAGTTTCTTTTAGGGAGTTTAATGCACGAACAAATGTCATAAAAATTACCTCACCGTGAAGCCCTTGATATAAAAATACGCAATCAAAAATTTATTTATGCCCGGCACTTTCAAAATAGGTCCTATCACTATTGCGCCATAAGAAAAACGTTACATTACGAATAACGACACATCGTTGTCAGTGTCCAGGAGGATACCCACGCCTGAAACCTGGTTGGGGCGAAGTCCCAATGAACGCCTGAGTGTGAAACACAAGAGAGATAAGTAAGGTATATCGAGCATATTAAATAATGAAAATCAAATAAACAATAAAACACATGAAAAATAAGGAGGTAATAAAAGTGGCTTGGGGAAATTGTTTTTTCCAGCTACAATGTTTTCTTTTCTTTCATTTCGAAAAATTATACGTATTGAGGATTTCTACATTTAAAATAAAAAAATATGTAATAAAAAGGTGAACTCGAGTGTTGCGAGACAGGTCCCACTAGGGGGAGATATGGGGGACTATCGATCTAGGGGAAGGGGGGCTTAGGGGGCATTGGACCTGAACTCGTAACAGATAAAATTGAAGTTGATAAATGACCTACTTTATAAAAGCGTTACCAGATTAATAATAATTATTAGTTACCATAGTTATTGTTATTATTCATAATACATATTAATAAAATTAATAATACCACATTAACAACTTTAATAAATATTGTTAATAATAATACCAGACTTAATTATTTATTTGATGCATTTCATTTAAAGATAATATTAATACAATTTGTATTGTAAAACCATAATTTGTAAACAAAAATGATCCCCGGTTNCGTACAAGATAAAACGGAAGCAGAGTTCCGCAGGAAGAGAAGAAAGCGTCCCTCGTGAAGGTTGGACGAGATATCAGGGCAATCAGATCAGACGGAGAGACCTCTGTGTCGCAAGCGATCACGTGTGCCCTTCCCCAAGCGCATGAGGGAAGTCCGAAAAGGCAAGGGACCGAAGAACGGCTCCAGGGACAATAGCAGAAGCGGAGAGGACTGAGAGACGCGCCTCTTATAAGACAAGGGACATTGCGAGATCTGGTTATCGAACAAAGTATTCTGCCAGTAGGTTTATCAAAATGTCAATTACCTCTGTCGTCTGTTGAACTGTATCCATTTACTGTTTCTATTTCACCGAAGGTACATGGAGAGAAAGCTTCGTGATACAGTAGCCACTGACATGAAGACCTCGAATGTCTAGCAACTCTGTGCTAAAGTAGAATTGAAGTTTTTTTTCTTTTCAATTATACACAACCATAATCAAGAATACGGTGAGTATATTCCCAATTTAAAATGGGAACCACACTCTTTATTGTGCATTTATGTTACAAAAAAAGTACCTTTTGTTTGACAAACTTTTTCTGTTATCACAGACGGCGATGCACTAGAAAAAAAATAGATTGACTGTTTCCTTATCGAAATTGAATCGACGACTTTCATAATCGAATAATTAGGGAATTTTCATAGAAAATTACGTTATAGTGACAACGATTACAAAATTGTAACATCCAGTACATGAAAAACGAACAATTTAACAGCACAAACATTTATGTTACGAACAACTTAAAAAATCAAACGTGCAACTCTCGATTTCATTACAAATAACGATTAAATGGGCAAAATTGAGAAACTTCCTTCAAAAATACTTCTATGATTTGGCAAACCAAAGAAACGAATACCACGATAAAGTCAAAACGAAGTTCGGTCGTGAAGTGAGCATGAATGATTTCAATGAACAATACGCCATTGGTACATTTCATACGCAATGAAATATAAGAAATACATTACAAGTCGAATGTTAAAATGTACGCTGCTTTTTTTTCCCTACTGCAATCGATGCAGCAATGAAAATTTTTATGAAGTGCTGGACATTTTACGATTGAAATTTGGGAGTAGTTGCTTTTATTCTCTTATAGCGCTTTCTGCAATTATTCAATAAAAGACGAATATAAAATCAGATTCTATAATGTAACGAATATAAAAGCGCGGTTGTATTACAGCAAATTAGATTCAAAAACTCGATTCCGGCATTCAACTATTACATTACAAAGCACGGTAGTTGCGTTGCAATATAAAATGAATGTTAACATAATAATCAAGTTGAATAATAGGATAATAAAGTTACATAACAGATTCTATTTCTTAAAAAATATTTACCTACATAATATTTAATTAGGTTTATTAATTAATAAATTTAATTAATTGTATTTAATATCGAAATATTATAGTGAAATTTATAAGTTAACAACTCATATGCACTCATACACATCAATAATACGGCTTGCATATACCATAGATTAAACGCAGAAATGTGGGAGACTCAGACAAAATATGCAACTCGTTGAGTTTATACACTTTCCCGTAACACCTTTAAGAATAAATGGCTCTCATGACCTCGATGTCGACAAGCCGTAAAGTCTCAATAAAAAAATGGTTCGTTTACTTTGGGGGTGTATATTTAAATAGTTTACATTTTTGAACTCTTTAAAACTAATTCATTTACCTAATTTTTCGTGTTTTACGATAAAAATAGAGCAAATAAATATTCCATGAAAAGGAAATTGAATAATGCCTAATGACGTATTCAACGTTTCCGGATCCAGTGGAGACAATCACGATTTCGGAAACAACCAATCGATGACGTCACACCTAGCACAATGCATTCGCCATCAATGGATGAACTGACGCTGACGGTACAACCCATGACACTTGGTTTTCACCAAGAGCGAAAAGGACCGATAAATTAGGACAATAAAATGTGATAGGGAGAGGGAGAGAGAGAGCATGTATGGGACGAAGGAAGTGCTTTAGTAAAGAATGCAAATGATGAAAACTCCAAATGGAATATTACAAAGGACATATTTATTACAAACACCAATACAGAGTCTGAGAAAAATATCTTCAAACTAATTTTACTGAAGGTTTGTTTACACAACAGAACAAACTCACACAAGGGTTAAGAAAACTTTGCCGAATATTCAAGGGAAAAAAACTTACGAGGAAAAGAATTAATTACAAGAACGATTCCCAACAATGGTTAAATAAACTAATAACTTTCATAGAAATAAAATTAAGTGAATATAAATGTGTTGCATAACGTTCACAAAAAAATATACAAAAATTGTTCTCATTAACCTCCAAGAATAAGTCTTGAACACTTTCTAAGAATAAAAAGGAGACAAAGAATGCAGTAGAGAAATAAACGACGTACATATGTCACAGGAAGCCATACTGCAAATGTGGAAGTAAGAAGAATAGCACGGGTGGCGTTTTTTGGGCTCTTCCTTAGAAAGCAGCAGTAACAGAGGCGGAAGGATCTCAACATCGACCCCGACGTACACATACCTTCCTCCACTATCTACATTCGAAAGCTCTTGGTATATTCGCATGCTTGAAAGGAACTGCTAGAGGCTTCAGATAGAATGCTTTATTACATTTTAATGTACATTTCAAAAAGGAAAACAAAAGAAATACTAACCAAAGCGTAACATTTCACACAGACACAGTTTTTTTTCGTAAAAATAATGATAAAACAAATAAAACATTGTTATACATTATTCAATCTGCTATAATTCGTATATTAAAAACTTTTCTAATGTAAACTAATAACGGTTTGAAGACAAATCATGGAAGGATAAATTTCTATTTACCGTCTTAAACTAATATGTTAAATTTAAACATCTGAAGCCATTTCTGGGAATATAAAAATTGTTTTTTTTAATATCTAAAGTCACTCTTGTCCTATTGTATTTCAGTTATATTATTGTTAGACATTCTATCGTATTTTATAAATTCGCGAAATTAATATACTGAAACACGCTTGAAACAATCTTTACAATCGCTCTTGAAATAATAAAAAATAATTCATTTTAATAAACAATGTCCACAACTTTCACAGAAACACCTTATTCACGACACGTCGTTTTAAAAGGTCAATGGATAATTCATAAAACTTCTCACTGATACTGTGGTAGTCGAAACACTATTAACGACTGCGATACCGTAAAAAAGGCTGCTATGAAGCATAACGCATCCATGCAGCATGAGGGTTAAATTGTTTACAAGTGTACTTTCACATATCAAGCTCCAGCGCATAAAATGTAAATTTCGATTTCATATACACTGAGCTCTACAAATTTCATTAAAGTATTTGACTGAACTGATTGAATTTTATAAACTTGAAATCTCATTTTAAATATTCAATGTAATATTTCAATTTTTTTTAAAGTAACGTACTAGTAATCAAATCTTTTTGTCCACATATTTTAATAGACCATAAAATTTCTACCGTTTGAACGATTAATATGTCCTAATATAATCTATTCAACTATGAAAAATTTAATTTACCCAACATTTGTCTAGAGTACTATGAAATATCTACAGTGAAGAGCAATAATGTCAAATAGCAACATCCTAAAGAAAGGTATAAATTTCAGATGTTTGTTACACAAATATCTCTTTAAACTACTGATTGAAGAAAATTAAAGTGTCTTACAAATTCAATCACAGGAAAATAAATTTAATTTAAAAAATAGGAAACCAATTAGAACACGAGTCTGGGGTACGAGTACGTTTCATTTTTCATATTCAAATCGAGAGACTGGTACTCCAAAATAATAACTTTAAATAAGCGAATGAAAATGTACAATGTCCGAGTCGTAACCATCTAATCAAAGAGCAAGAGACGGCGTGTGACACGACTCTCGAGCGGCGAACGTGGAATCGAGTAGAACGAGGGATATCGCGCCAAACACATGTTACACACGAGTTGCGAGGACGTCGCCTCACTGGCCGACAGGGACACTCGTTCCGCTGCAGTATTAATGTATAACTCTCGC
Organism: Laupala kohalensis; assembly: GCA_002313205.1. NCBI lineage: Eukaryota > Metazoa > Arthropoda > Insecta > Orthoptera > Trigonidiidae > Laupala > Laupala kohalensis. The sequence continues at coordinate 163,965 of NNCF01125934.1, forward strand.
TTCCGAGCCGCACCCACACCCACACCCCCGAACTCCAATCTCCCCCCACCCCCCTTCACATATTCCGCCACCGCAGTCACGACCGCTTCGCTCTCGAGCCGCCGTTACCACTCTTGCCAACACTCCGCACATCTGGTGCCATTGCGACGCCCAACACGGTCTCGAAACTACCACCCCTCCTCCCACTCACTCACCCTTCCTCACAACAGGGAGGAGTCACGTCACTCGCCGCTGTCCACTTATAGATGACCCAATTCTGGAGTTCAAAGCACCCCGCCGCCGACACGCGGTCCTCCAATGACACTGCGGCATAAGACTGAAGTACACAGGAAAGTACCGCCAATGATAAGAGTACCGGTACTATATTTTCATAAAGTGATCAATTATGAATCCCCTCGGAGTACGCTAAAAAAACAATTTTTTTGGGTGGGGGATGAGTGTCAAACACCCGGCATAAAGTGACAAACAAATGACTACACGAATACATAACCTAAAATCGAATTAGAATATTCTGATTCACGTCGGGATGCTTCCCGGCGGAACAACGGTCCTGACAATCCAATGGATCACTGGATAATAGGAAACGGCTCATCTTTATCTGCCAACATAGGAATATCCTCCAAAGCAATAACTCTGGGAGAAATATTTCAATAGATTTTTTTTTCGGACAAACCGTTTTCAATAAAAACAATTAGTCTTCAGAATATTAATCCAAAACATCGGAACAGGGGACAGAATAAATGATGTGACATGACACAATGTGCAAGAATTTCTGTTCCGAAGTTCCAGAAAGAAAACTCATTCCACAGGGACCTGGAACAATCGCGCAAACCGATAGTAGGATAAAATTGAAAAGAAAAAGCAGAAAAGTACAATATTGGCAAAGTAAAGTGTTATGAGTTATTTTATGGGTTTGAGTTTTTTATGTGTTATGAGTTATTTATAATTAGTGTTATTTTAGTGCCCAATTAAAAAATTCTTTTCTTTTGGTCAAACTATCTCTTATTTACCATCTGTCAACATTTCGCAGAGCTCCGTCTTATTAATTATCCTGAAACTCCATCTACCTACAAGCAGCAGCTGTAATTCGTATACTCATTAACAATGGATCCTAAGAGGTAAACGTTGATATCGGAATTACGAAACACTCATTTATAGACTAATTACATTAGCATCCCATTTGCTCTCCTCAATGACATCAAACAGCATTGATAACTTAATATCACCAGTTCAAAGGTGTGCCTGAAGAGCGCGTTATGGACATGCAGCGCGGAAGCCAGAGAACGTGAGATGAAAATCGCCTTTCGACGGGTAGCTCTTTGCCCTCAAGCAAGGGACGTTCATGATGGAAATCGGTCTTTTGCTTGAGACTTCCCCTGCGTTAAGCCTCTTCTGTTGATCGTCCCCCGCGTCAATTCACGTCAAGGGGCTGTTTCCTTTCGAAGATTCATTCGCGTTTTTTGCCTGCCTCATTGTTCTTTATTATAGATGATTCTCTCCAGATCGTGATCTTTTAATCCTCACCCACATTTTTCTTTCCATGCGCGATAAGAAAACATTTTGGCCGTAAAAAATTTCTTCCGACATTGCGCGGAAAGAATTCCCAAAGATTTAAAACTGTCAATTATTAGCGACCACACTAATGAAGGTCAGATCAAAACAGTAGCGGTGATTGGGAATCAAAAGTGGAGGGGGGGGGAGGCAAAACAAATATTGACAATTTTCATTAACATGACATTTTCTGCATATTTTCACGAAGTATGATTTAAATAATGAAATAAATCAAAGGAAAGACAATTGGTGATTACCACATCAAAGATGGTGTAATTTCTTTTTTTAATTCCCAGTTTTAGACGGTTAAAATGAAATTTGTATCTTTCCTAACAAAGGGGTGGCTCTCTCCCCATGCGACACCCCACCCTAATCGCCGCCACTGGATCAAAATGTTGTAACAAATGCAGTCTCTTAATAGTAGCGAGTTCACACTCCGCCAGCTGCATCTCGGGAGGCCAGGGGTTAAATACCCCACACGGACGATCTGGGAAGTTTTCCACAGGCTACATCAACTTTATTCGGTACCATCAGACTATCTAGACCCTCAATTCACTTATCCGCTAAATATGTATCCTGCACCTCGCCAAATCAAAAAAAAAAAGTTATCTTATATATTTTTCCAACGTGAGTACATTCAATCATTAATTGCCAGTCAACTATAACAAATTTATAAATTTATTGTCAAAAAACAGTACAAACTGCGTATGACCACGTGGAGGAAAAAAAAAACCTGTTGGCTTTCCACAGCATTGTACACCATTTTCATTCGAATTATGTTTATTCAGTATTTTAATTAGTGTAAATGTTTATTAATTGTTTAACATTCACAGAAACAGAAATAAATGTTTATAAACCAATAAAAGACACATAAACAACGCCGCACTTTTCAGTCGCTGTAGTAAATAAACTCGAAGTATTATATTAGTACAACTCACAAAAAATTATCGAGTAGGCTACAATTTGAAAAAAGTTTATGAAACCAAAACTTGAAAGAATGAAATTTGTTGCTTAAGGAATCCATATCGTGAATGGAACAGTAATTCAAATCATATAAGGTCTTTCTCACTTCAATAACTGATACATGTATTTCCCAAACAATTATTACCTAAAAATACCATAAACGTTTATTTCCCAGAACTAGTTAAAAGATGATTCCCTTGAATTTATAGTGAACTAAGTGATAGGAGAATGATTCCGGCACGCACATTTAGAGAACACATATCTTTCTTTCCTTCTGTCGCGTAAATCAAGTTCTTTTGCGGCAAGAAATCCCTGAGCACACGGGAAGCAGGGGATGGCGTACAACGAATTCAACCTCGCACAATATTAGTAAATCTGGGATGAAAGCGAGGGTTTTAGGGACAAAAGCGATATCATAGGTACAGACATCAGTGCAAATGAAAGGCTCAACGGAAAAAGTAGTGAATCCCAAGAGTCAATAGAGACGAGAGATGGATTAAGGGGAACCATAGAATGATAGAACCGACGAGTGGCGTTTCAAGATGCGACCCACAGCTTCGCGATAGAGGAAACATGTTAATATTTATTCATACTCGTAAGTAGTTCCATCATGCTTGGTACATGCATAACAGATCAACACCAATGCAAAATCAGCACAACTTAGCCATGCATGACTGTTTGCAGGGGGAAGAAAGGCATTCTACATTTATTTATTCTGCAACAATGTATTTATTTGTCTGAGGCATAATAGTCACACATTAGAAGCAACCTTGCCCAATAACTAAGCGGATTCTTTAAATAACAAATAGTTCATATCATTCATTTGTTCTTATAAGAATTTTTTGAAATGTAAAAAACTACATTTTCAAGACAGTGTGAAGACACCTTTTTATGAGCACAATGACGAAGTTAAGTTTAACCACAAACATACAAGAAGGAGTAAGTTAAATTATTCTTTCTTCTCGTTTCATTAAATATACGAAATAAAATAATATTTGGGGTTCTTCAGACAAAATGATTCGAAAAAACACTATACAACAAGAGAAAAAGTTTCAAAAAATGTATATTTGAAGCTTCAGTAGAATGCACATAGTTATTTTGCATAATGTTGTATACAAAATCCTCACATATCAAATCTCATACAAATTTATCGGGCACTTATGATGACAATGTTAAGACAAGATCAAAAAATTATGATCAGCTAATTCATGACATAACTGCAAATAGCGTAGAATTCATTGGTCATTAATGCCGCTGAAATTGTATTTCGTTCACTGCAATAGAGCTAAATATGCCATTTAGTTTTTTTTTTCGTTCTGGTCGGTATTCGAGTTCAAAATGCCACAATAATATTTTGACCGACATTGCAGTTTTATATAAACGACGCAATAATTCACTGCACACGAAAAAGGAATATGAGGGTTAAAAAAAAGAATAATTTGTTTGAATTGACACTCAAACAATATTGTGTCATATAAAAGAGAACAAAATAAAAGCCTTCGTTATTCCAGTGTCACAACAAGTTTGGAATGTACATATTTTTTCCTTTGATGAGGCAAAGAACAATTTCCGTCATAGCCGTTTCACTTCGGGAAACGAAAAATTTCCCTTGTTGTCAGAGACAATGGTCGCTAAAATCTCATCTCACGGGTGTCAGTGCGAAAAACTGACATTGGGACACGACATATAGAAATGTTGTTTCCTTCTGTCGTCCAAAAAAAAAACTACAGCGGTAAATCTTTGCCATTCGAAATATAAAGCTCGCTAATATTTATTCAATATCTCCATAAATCTAAATAAATTCAACCAACATTATAAAATCATTAAAACCATAGGGGTGACTGAGTAATATTTATATTCCTCTTATATCCATCCTAATTATTACCTTAATAAACGATTTTTTTCTTTCGAGATCTAATGATTTCAGAAATTAAAGCTATTCTGCATTCTTCAGAAAAATTTCAATTTATTGCTGGCCTACGCTTATTTTGTACAAACATGCCGTCACGGGAGGTTGCGACTTCATACACTGATATCATTATCTTTAATTTGCTAGAGAACGATACGTCATATTAATAGCATATCACATAAATGTGAAAACGAGTAATTAGAACGTGAAATTCATACTTTAAAAAAATTTAGTTATGATGAAATTGTTTCTTTACGCGTTTTCTCGCATCATAATGATATCTTGAGTTAATATTCATAAATCAATTGTCTTTTAACGACCTTTGCAGTAGGCTTGTTCATTCTATATCTATACACAGTCTTCTTAAGAGTTCGTTAAAAGGTATTAATTATCAGCAGTATATTGGCAGACAAAGGGAATATAATATTAATAAAGATTAAGGCTAAAAGAAATGACGTAAATATGCGTCAAAAAATACGACAAGAAATATTTAAGCCAAAAAAGAAAGATCACAAAATGTGTAGTGGAAAGAGTAAGTACGTTTATAGGCGCGGTAAATAATTCATGCAAAAACGATGCTAATCTGATAAAAACAGGGGCGACTAACATGTAAATCAAGGACGGACGTGCTTGATTAAAGCGAACGGAAAGGCAGATAAAATTCCTGTTCCACTTTTAATAAAACCTTTCCGAGGATCGCTGCTATCTTCCAATTATTCTCCCTTTCTCCTAGATCTACTCAGACACAGGTCGGTAGTTTACTTTGACGTCCAACTCCCGCATATTACAGCAATTAATGCAAACATTTCGGAGCACAACCCTTCACATAAATTTACTAATTCCATTTAATGGACTCGGCACAACAAACAATTAGAAGACGGGGAAAATACATACACTTAGAGAGATTAAGTACACTATGATTATTGACATCCGAATTTATTGCTAACCGTGGTACTTTTATCGCTAGAAAATTTGAAATAAATTGTAAAGCCATTTTCAATACTATCGCGTATACAAAACTTAAGTTGCGTAATATACTTTTATGAAAAATATTATTTCTTTGGAATTAATCCCAACGCATACCGTTTTAGTGAACGACGCCGACGATACAACAATTTCGTTTCTTAGGTAAAAGGTACATCATATTTATTTAATGGTCAGTATTCCTTCGAATGTTTTCCTTGTAGTTTTCATCAATTTTCACAACCATTTTAACCTATTCCTCTCAACTCATGTACACCAGAGTATAATTTGTCAGTTAATATTTCATTTCTTCAAGATCGTGGTGTTCAGTTAAATTATCTCCATGTCAGCCATGTCTTTTTGTGCATTGCCTCTTCTTCACACAACTAATCATACTCAAATATTAACAACATATTGGAAAATGTATGTATGTACCAAAATAATAAGCGTGCTAAAAAAAACTGTTATTTCATGAAACACGAGTAAATGTTACATAGACAAACAAAAATTTATGCAAATACTATTTTCATATTTTTATTTCAAGTTAGTAAGAGAGAGCCCTTCTAAACAAAATATCCGGTGACGAAGCAGTAATTTCCAACGTAGAACCAGATGAAATACGACTCCTTCGCATCCACTGACTTTTCATCCCCTCGTCACTCTCCAACCCCTCCACACATCCACCAGCTTTCCAAGACACCAACTCTTTGCGGAATGCACTCCCTCCTAGCAACGAGCATTGGCAAGGGAAGGGCCGCCACCCCAAAGACTCTCGCTAAAAACCGCTCTCCCTTCCTCGACGTCCTCTTATTGGCTGTGTTAATCAGAACAAAGCAACGCGCGACCCCTCGCCCTCCACAGCGATGTTTGGGTGAAACGGTGGACGCTTGTAATGCCTGCCTTGTTTTTCCGCAATGAGGATTTGCCTTCAAGTTATTCTTTCCCGTCTGAGGGGAGAGTAGTATCTTTTGGTGTTATTGTACGAGCGTTCGTATGGAATTAAATGCCCAGATTTTATTAAACGGAAAAACATTTCTCTTAAATCATCATCTAGTAGTATTTCATAGAGAGGTATCGACCACGATAAACTCCTGAGAACGGTTCCATTTTTTTTCACTAGTCGAAGTACGAAAATACTATTCAACATTAAGTTGGGTACCACATTTAAAAGAGCAATCAATTTCCTAAAAGAATCACTACCTATTTTTTTATTTTCTTTATAATCAATAATTGCTATAAAAAAACCTACATTACATGGCACCCCAAAATTCAAAAGCACCACAGGGAAAAATCACTTAACATACGTTTTTAGTACTTGCAAAGGAAACAATCAGAAGAACTGAAGTTCTTTTAGGTTGTCCGCCTCACGTTAAATGCTCCATAATTATTATAATAGTTGAAAATAATAATGTAAATTCTTTGTGGAATGGTGAATATAGTAATGTATTAATACTCTTGGGAAACATACAAAATGGGTTGTTGAAAATTACAAATTTTAAAAAATTTTACAAAATTTTACCGCTATGTATAAAACAAATATTTGCTTACAAATCCTTACTTATAAATACAATACCCTTAGTTAAAACTGTGTACATTGAAGAAGTAGAACCAGGAGAAAAGCACTCAGACACCAAAAATATCGAAAATGCACAAAGAATTATTACACCAATGCAATCAAGCTTTTCAATCTATTACTAAATTATCTAAAAAAATTGGATAGCACAAAGAGATCTACAAAAAAATTAATTTAAAAAATGGGTTATACGAAGTTCCTAAAACCAGTACAATGGAGTGCTAAATATACGTAAATATTACAAGCACTAGTAAGTTATTTAGTATGTAAAATTGTAGTATAAGTAGCTAGTATATCAGTATGAGGTGTTAGTGGAACAGTCCTTACTGTGCGCACAGGTAACTTAGTTTACCTATGCAGGAATAGAAATCGACAATTGTATGGTTAATAAAGTTCAAGTTAAGATAATTTTTAAAACATGCAGAAAAACTTACTGCAACGAATAAACAATAATACGCTACCATTGGTAGTGTCATCTTTCTTAAAATACAAACAGTTTTTTTTATCTGATCAAAACTTAACTATGTCAACGTTTCAACCACGTCATCATTTTTTAAATATTACGAACACCCGTTTGTTTTAACATTGAAATTGCATCCTACGCTAACCTAAGCTCATTTTGTTAACTTCGTAGCAAACTACGCTTCTTCAATTGATACGTACGCTGAGAATCGTTCAAAATAATAATACACATATTTATTTCATAAATATTCAGAAAAGAATAATAAAATACAAATCATCGAAACGCCATGTAATAGAAATAATCCTTTTGTTTTCCGACACACGTGTAAAAGAAACAAATCGACAATCGAATAACGTAAACGTAATTAACATGTTTATTTTCCTAACACAATTCATTTGATCGTGATTTTATGAAGGGGAATGCGAACGATTCGAAAGCTTGGTTTTAAATTAATAGAAATTGCGAGTAAAATGAATTTTTTTTAAAATAACTGATATGGAAACAAGTAACAAAGTACCATAAAATACTTCCGTTCTCAATTGCAAAACATGGAACATCTGAACCTACAAAAATAGATACGGTTAATATGCAAGAAAATATCAACGATATTCGTTTATTCGAACCACGTCTCTAAGAACATGAGTATGCACAGCAGCCCTGGCTAATATACGACAAAGGGCTCTAATGACCTTGACGAGCCCTGAAGTCCCAAGGGGGAAAAATATACGACAGACATACGAAGACTTCAGATGAAAACATCTGAGTTTGTATTAAAAAACAAACATAAATATTGTATTAGAGGATTATTGGCAGTCCACATATGGTGCACCAATCATTCCTTTAATAGTGGTTCATTCCTACGCCACCACAATTAAGAAAATCGAAGAATCAGAATTGTAATATTTATTTGGTCGCTCCACATTTTCCATATTTCATTTCAGGCTGCTCTTTAAAAACATACATTGGAATAGACTATAATACAAATACGCCAAATAATTTGAATAAATAAAAATGAACACAGCAATGGTATCGAGTTGGACACGAATTACTAAAATAAACATTGTTGATAATTAGAAATCTCGGTTCCTTTTTAATTGCAGCATATATACTTGAAGTTCATACAGATAAAAATTACAGATAATACCAAAAAAACCTCCGCAGATTCAATTGCATTATACCTGGATGTAAATATATTCAGTTTCGGACACCGAGGTTAAAAAAGTGTAAAAATTCCAGACCGACCCAAACGATCGAAGTGAGGGTCTAAGTTGACAGTTTGGAATTTGGGCGCAAGAGCGCCATTGTGCCGTGTTTCCCTTAATTTGCTCGCGTCCTAAGCGGATTTGGCGGACAGCCCACACCACACGCCAGCAGTTCACGACACGCATTGTTATCAGCACCAAGGAAAATTCTTTATCAGGGGTGACAAAAACATGACACCCTTAAGGTTAAATTGAACATGGTTGACAAATTAGTCATTCAAAAGAAAAAGAGGACATGTGAAATGTTCCGTATGGAAACGAATAATTATTCAAGGTGGCTACATTTTGATAAGAAACTTAGATCGAATCGATTATGACGTTCATTTTACGTCACACTTTTGATGTAAGGAAGTTCAGGTTATGTTCAGATCATCAGAAATAAAGATATGCATTTATATTTACTTATTTTTTTCAATGAATGACTAGTTTTTTATTGTAGCGAGCTACACGCCCTTAGTCCTTCTCCTCCACCTAGCTATATTACTGAAGGGAAGGAAGTTCAAAAGAAGGAAGGTTGGGTTTACGGGGAGGTACCGAATCGACAATGTCTGTAAAGCTGCAATATCCACTTTATAGCGTCAAACTCGGACTTACATATTAATTCTGTTGCGCAATAAAATATTGTCGCTCTTGCCGTTTCCAAGAAACAGTGGATACTCCAGCTTAAGTCTCTTCTGCATCTCCGGAATCAGTAGATACTTACAAAACTGTTTGCGGAATAATTTGTTGCTGATGTGTTACGCAAGAACGAAATGTTACTGCTCCCGCATCCGAGAAGCAGTGTATTCAAGTATACAACCTAAAATGGAAATTAAAAATAGAATTCATAAGTCTTCACTATCGCTTTGTTTATTAAACACAACGAATATAGAGAAATGCGGAAACTAACCATGAATTTAGAATATTGTCTAAGAACCATTGGTAACGCCGCATAAAATGAGCTAAAATATCCAGACCTGTTGACAGGTGTTTTAATACTCACCGTAGGATAAAATTATCAATTCTAAGAACAAATTTTTCTTTGAATGTTGGTGTAATATTTTGTATGTTTTTTGTTTTATTTGTGAGTATTTTAAATACTTTTAATGTCTAATAATTATTGTCTCGCATTTCTCTTCAAATTCCGGGCAACGCCGGGCAGTTCTGCTAGTATCACATAAACATAACATTTTTCTTCTCTTGATGTATGCAGAGCATATAATACATGCAGAGCACGTAAAACCGATTTTCCATCCACACTATCTCCAAACGTTTAAGCAATGTATCATGACTGCAGAAGCATACGCTATTCCGTCTCCAAGGTGCATAAACCATTTACAGAAAATTCCTGGAATCCATTTGGAGACCTTAATATTTAAAAAGTATAATATACATAGCTTTCTATTTTTCAAGGTTACGTTTTTACAAAAAAATCATGAACACCATCCGAGGTTCCCGTTCATGAATAAAACCCACAAAATTGATATGAATCGCTCCGATAAAAATTTGATATATGAATTATATGAGATATTAATGGTCGGCTGTGAAATCGAAAGAGCTTTCTGTTTTCAACTTTTACGTACCATAGAAGACACCGAACAGATTTTTATAAAAATACCAAATAATATGTAAAGTATACATTGCACTAGGTAGTTACTCTAATACATAAAATTAAATTAATGAACACAATTATGTTCTTAAACATAAAATTTCATTGGGAACGTTAATGAATTTTAATCTTAGGTTATTGCACATAACATGGCATTATTATACCCGCAATGCACCAGAATGAAGGAAAAAGTAAAAATAAATCCACTATCTGTAATCACATCTGTATAAAACACTTAAGAATCGGGCATACATTAGGTCCTACATATTCTTTCATTTTCAAATATTAAAAAAAATCATTGAACGCATAAAAGGACGGGTTTACCGCAAAGGAACAAATAAAAGCTTTAAGTAAACTTAATTAAAGGATAAACTAGATTTTAAGGGTGGAAACTAATTTACCCACGAATGAATCTCTGTTCTAGAAAATTGAGTAGAAAAATTGATTTGGTTCAAATTCGTCAAACAAAATTGAACAAGAATAGTTTTTAACAGTTTGAAAAGATTAACGAACAGGTGGTACGCAACATACTGTATCAATAACAACACTACAAAATGTATTATAAACATAGAATGAACACTCGCAACTCACCGAAACCAATATATACCCCACAAAATTTACGACGAGTTCAAAACGGTGATATGACCTACTTTATGACCAACGTACACAGCAATCAATTGAACAAGGAATGTAGGTAGAACGGTGCGAGACATCGATTTTCGATAAATACTTTCTCGATAGCGGTCTCTCCGACAGAAAAATCATTTCGCGTAGAGAAAGAGTGAACATGGAGAATGGCAGTGAAGGAAATGTGAAATGCCGCGAGAGCAGAAATGGCATTCTGAAGCGATTCGTTTTGCATTTGCAACCCTCCCTTGGACCCCTTCATCTCTCCTCCCTTTCCCTCTTCCTCCGCCGCATCGTGATGCACTCTTGAAGGACTAACCCCGAGGAAGAGCATCCCTTTCGATCCAAAAGACGTTGCCCGAAAAAAAAAATGACACAGACGATACCTAGCTTCCTCTCCAAAATGCATGAGAAGCTGTCACATCATACCCGGCGGAAGAGAACATCGTGCATTTACCGAAAACAAGGGTAACAAAATTCATGAATTATACTACGATTCTTATAAAAATGGAAAGGAACAAGTTGCCCTAGCAAACACAAACTTGGAGATTTTTTATCTCTCCCTGGGTTTACACTGGTACACATGAACTATTCAAATGATACGAAGCGCCACCACCATACATCTAGGAAATTATTGCGATACGCCGATCACACGTCCGCAATTTTTATTTGAGCGTGTTGCGAACTTTCTTTCGTGACTGACTTCTCACGTCGCTAGGTCTCTTCTTAGCTCCTTCAATTCAATTACATTTACTTGACAGGAAGGTTGCGTGACACCGGAATGGTCAAGTTGCACTTGGAACCGTCTCGCAGTCGCTTCATTGCAATGGCGCTAATCAAGTTAGTTACCGGTCGCCACTAATCAGGCAGCGCTTTCGTCTTCCCAAGAAAAATCTCACGGAACGGTTATTGCGTAGAGTAAGTCGCCTTAAATCTAATGGAAGAAACGAATGTGTGGTGTATTTTTTAATTCAACGATCGTTGTTATCGTTTTAATTTTTTGCACTGCGTAGTCAGCAATTTCCCCGACTTCTTCAGAAACAGAAAATATCCTGACTTTTTCCGGGTTTTCCGATTTTCCCAGTCACTCGCCACACATTACATATACTTTAGACACGGAGCCTGCCTGATTCCGGAATGGTCGAGTTCCCCCTCCTCCAAAATGGAATGCAAGAATTATTCTCACCAATGGGGTGGATCTGAGCTTGCAGGAAGCTGGAAGTGCCCTGCCGAGTGGCGCCCGTACTTAATGATACGTTTGGCATCGTATCACCTAATGCTATTAAATCATTTAGATGTTTTTATTTCAAAGGTAATTTCAAGTACTAGAACTCGGTAGTTTTCTAACGTTCTATTCCAAATAACCATAAATCTGGGTTTTTAAGTTTTGAAAAAATAAAATGAATTAAATAAACCTATAACAATGTTCTTGCAATCCCAAGGCGAACGAAACCCATTTAAAAGGGTCCACGCACCCTTTCAAATGGGTGTGCACCATTTTCAATGCTTCCACGCACCCTTTAAGTTCGAACATTAATTATATGAGTATATTTTGTATTTCTTGTTATAGTAATACAAATACAATTTTTGGTTTTACTACAATACAAACAACAATATAAAGAACGCATAATTTAATAAAGAATTGTTTATCTAGTTTCTGGAATAAACAACGCATGTAAAATCTTTCTTTAGGTTATTAATTATCGTAACTCTTCTTCCTTTTTCTGTTAATTAAGAACTCCCTTCTGCGAATCAGGATTTAATAAAGATTTCGAAATACTCGAAAAGCAGCTTCAAGCTTTCAAAATGTATACTTCATACATCTAACATAATGAAGTATCGTTTCTCTTCTCGTAATAGTATTTTGTAAATCTATAAACATTAACATTTTTGTACAAGTCTCCGTGGGCAAGTGATAGCGACGCAATTATCACCTTAGACTGATTCGTAGGCTCAAATCCGCCTGAGGTATATTATTTTTATTTACTTTGGTGAATATAATAATATGCCGCTTTATACGTTGGGACTGTTTTTAACAAGTTAATTAAAGAAAATAAATGTGTTTGATATATACATTATTCCCATCCGAGAAATTTTCTCGATTGGATACGTCCACGGACCCTTTCAAATGGGTGCACGAAAAAGACCCTTTTACCCAGTTAAATGGGACCATTTTCAAAAGGGTTCTGTTTGCCTTGGGATAGCTATTGGGATGCCGTAGGTTTCACTGCTGGCTGCGAGGAGAAGGAAACAAACCCAGGTGCTGATCATGGGCGCAACCCTCACTCTTAGATATTTCTTGACCATCGAACGCAACTGCACCGAAGCCACCTGATACTACCTCACAAAAATCATCAGATTAGAAAATCGCAGAACGATAGCCAAGAAGGCAGTTACTCAATGAGTTTGAGGTTTATTTCGTCAAAGTTGGTTTTGTGTTCTTGAGTTTCCTCGGCAGCCATTTTGAATTTTCTCTCTCCACTTTTACATGAATCGTAGTATATAACACGCGGAAGAGAACAGCAGCGTCCATTTACTGGAAACAAGGATTACAAAGTGAATGAATTACATTTGCCGCGAGGTATACGACAGTCTCAATAAATTACGAGGAACATTTAATTACACAACAAGTCAATACGGTTTACGTAATTATTCATACGTATCATGTGCTAATGACATGTTTTTGAAATACGATCAACCAATAACTTATGAATGCGTTAATTAATAAATAACTGAAGGTAATTTTTATTGAGATCTCGGTTATTTTCAGGGATAAACAAGGCAATCTGTAAGTTGAATGGTTAAAAAAAGAGTAGTAAACAATGCGTATTTTAAGGTATATCTGTGGATTAGCTTGTAATGATGCATTATTTACATATAGCTTGTAATGTGCTATCCCTAAATCACATTAAAGAGTTTTACAAATAAATACTTGTCTTCAAATGTTTCACGCTATTAAAATAAACGTCCTTACTTCACAAGCAACAATAACATCTCGCAATATGTCAAGTCATGCTACACTTAAAAAAAGAAAAACAGAAAATGATCGAATTTTAATGAAAAAGATATCACGTTAAAACTATTTGAAAATTAGCATACATATTTTGTTAGTGGTAACTTTCTCACTAATTTTTTTCGATTCATATCTCGAAGGAAAATGTACTACTGCTTAAGACATCTCATAAAAATACTCGAATTTTAAACACAGATACATGAATAATTTGAACATTTGAAAAGAAAACAAAATTGGTGTCTATAAATCAATAGTTACATTATGTGCAGGAGGAAATAGTGCACTTTAATGCGCTACCAAACTGTAGACTCTCAATTTCACTTTGATTCACGGATTTGTTAATAATCTATCTCGGGGGACAACGTTGGTAACAAACACGCAAGACACCGGACATGTCGTAAAACGGCATTCAACTCCAGGTTTTCATGGACAAAAATGACTAATATGATCTGATTTGAAAATATTTTAGACATTTTTTCCCTATACATTCGAAATAAAGTGGACACAAATAGTATTTAATTACGCCAGGATGTTCATCATTCAACAATATACAAATAATGCACGAGAGCTTTGAAACATACCTAAGCCTCGTCGTGAAAACAAAAGTACATAATTCGTGAACTTTTTTAAGTACAAAATGAAACCTAAACACTACTATTGATATGCGACATTTTGTATTCAAGAATAGTTGCTGAATACGACATCAAACTGGGAAGAGATAAACAGTACATTTGCCTCCAATAATGTCGATATTGCAATGCTTCAAATATTTGCAGTTCGAGTAGCAGAACGTTTAACGAAAGGACAACATACAAATACCGTGCAATGAAACGTCGAGTCATCTATAACAACTGCTCGCTCTAATAAACCGTTCCTCATAAATAACTACAGACTCGGCAGAAAGATGGAAAAACTTAATTCTTCCGAGTACTTTGGATACAGAGAGCAAGTGCCGAAAATGTGCGTAAGCAACTTGATTTTCGTAAGAAACTTGAGCATAGGCGTAAAAGCTAAGTTCAAGAAATTATGAACTATCAGCAAGTCATAATTGAAAATTTCTCGCGAACGCAAAATCCCGCCTGAATTAAAACTTGTTCACATCACAGATTTTGTGGGGGGGGGGGGGGNNGGGGGGGGGGAGGGAATTTAACTCCCTTCCTCCAATGACTGAAGGAACGTGTGAATATTGGTAGAGCATATCGAGAATATTCTGGATTGTGGATATTTATTCGCTATAACATGACGATACCAACCGAAGAAATTTTCTTCGAGGTAATTTCTGCTCGAATTGCGATGCTATTATTATACAAAACAATCATGAACTGAAAATTACATACGATAAGAGAGCATTCTGGTACCGTGGAAATTCACGAAGGGTAGCTGTGCAAGCATTTTCCCTAAATCAACCCAAGTATGTGCAATTCTTTTCCAACAATTTCCGTCTGAACTAAAGGAATGACACCGTACTCATATAGAAGCATGGCTAGGGGTCCTAATAGTCATTCTTCGTGTTGAAATAGCAGTACAACTCACATGCTGTCAATAGGTTTTATCTCCATCATGCAATTAGCCCTCATCCAGTTAGCAGAACTCTCACGACATTCACAAAAGATATAGGGTATGGAAACCACAAAACAATATAAATTATGTATATCAAAATTAAATACAAATTACAAAAAAAATCCTATGAGATCCTTTTAAATACCCCCTGAATATAATGTAATTTTTTTGACTATTTTATAAAGTATTGTATTAAAATATGAAGAAACAAGCTACAAAAAATATCCCCATCTACATTTTCTTTCATTCGAACATCGCTGATGACCTATCTAAATGAATAAGATGAATTACCATATGGATTTAACATAGAATAAATAGAGGGAAGTTCAATCCTACTAATAAGTTTTCTTCATCAAATGGAGCGTCTACCGTGTAGAGGATTACAACATGTCTACCACGAAGTGGATTACAACAAGGAGACCCGATTAATCCATCCGACATCAGACAAAGGGATTCCGAGTTCAAGGGGTGAAAAAATTAAGCAAAATGTCGGAAGCGCTTCGATCAATTTCACTCCAATGCTTCACGTCTGAACTAAAATTTTCCTGAAATATATTGAAGTACTGTAAGTTTAAGGTCCTACTCTCACTAAAAGAACAATTTGAAATCAAGATTTTTCATCTTTTTTTTTTTTGCAAAACAGATTTTGACAGCATTGCTGCCAGGTACGGAGATCTACAAATCTATTTCCTCCTATATATGTATCAGATTAATTTAGAAAGTCCAGAGTGAAGTTATTAGTAAAACCTATTCAACATTTTGCGATTTTTTTTATTGCAATACGTCCCCAAAACTTACTGAATTGTTTATGTAGTACAAATAATTAGGACGAAGAAAACGCCACCAAAATTTGTTTAGAATAAAACTTATCAACTGGCTTGACATGTTCCGTTGGGTTTTAACAAATCCTGTCTCTTATACANCATCACGTGTCCCAGTGAAGTATTATAAATCTGGTCAACCATGAAGAAATATCAATAAAGAAAAATCTACTCTCTGTAAATGTTTGAATTTTAGGTTCACTTACCCGCAATGTACGGAATATTCAGATGTTCACGTATTCACATACACTATAACAAATGCTACACGTTACGTTAAACATTTCTGTATAAATGAATACATGCACAATATATATCCCGAAATTAATTACGAAATCGCAGCAATATCAATTATACGCTCGTAAGAATAGCCGGAAACCCAAAATGTCAGATGATTCAATAACATACATTTGTATAAATATATGTAACGAATTAGCAATATCTCCCATTCCAGGAGTGAGCATTTTTTAATTTGTAAAAAAAAATACTAGAGGGGCAAGAAGTCACAAAGAAATATTGTTACAAGATTTACCTTCCTCTACTTTGCTCTTCCCTACGCGTTATTCACCAAATCTTTATTTTTAATAATGTCAAGAGGATAGTAGATTACAGAATATGAAACTTGATAAAAACTGGGAGAGTTGGGAACGTTTTCCTAGCACATAAATACGTAAAATTACGCCTCAAATACATTTCACAAATGAATATTATAAAATAATATTTTGAATATTAGTAAATAATATTAGTAAAATAATAATAAAAGTAAAATTAGTTTATCATCCTTCATGTGGTCATACGCAGTTTGTAACTGCTTTTCTGACAAAGTTTATTATTATAACAGAATATTTATTTCTCAACATAATGTATCCTTACAATCAACTTTTTTACTCGGAACAGAAGAATATACTTTTTTAGTCGGTAAAACATAGGGACAGGACGGGGTTCAGGGAGGATAGAGCCATTGGTTGTGCTCCGCACAGAGCGACGCAGTAAAAATCCCGCTCCAGTCGATTGGGGAGTGGTACTCATTTTCTAACACGCTGAGTAGTCGTGGCAAGCATGAGTAAAACATCAATGACCTCACCAAAGTTGGGTTTGAACTCCACTCTACCCACTCAACTAAGCTGATAAGTGAAATTTGGTTTATAATTTTCGCATTTTCTCTTAAATTCACTTTTTTATCCTCCGCGTGGTCATACGCAATTGTAACAGCTTTTTTGACAACAAATTTATTTAAATATAAAAGAAGGGGAAAATGTCCTTAAGGAAACTCGTCTTTGAAATTATGGCAATAAAATTTCGCGCACTTACAAGTTTCACGCGATTTTCTTCTAAGTATTCTTCTCCGCAGGCAAAATAAAAATATTACTCGATATAACCAACATATTAAAAATGGTGTAGACCAATCGCAGATGAAAATTCATGAACAAATCCTGCACATAAAACAATATATTCAAAAATACCACGAAAATGTAGTCCACAACACGATCTCTCAAAACTAATATAGAAATCCCCCATTTAAGTAAAAACATTTCCCATTTTCGAAGTGATTCGCTACAAAATGTGTAACATCTTTTCTTCAAATTTAAGACGGTAAATAAGAAAAGGATAGATGTAGGACAATTATACCATTGAGATCCAGAAATGTTGTCACGAAATGTGCATCGGGTATTCCAAAAGCCATCAACGCCAATCCCTAGAGGCTCAAATCGCGCTCTTGCTAAGCCCTTGTGATGGAATTGATCACCGCGCAGAAATCCCTTGAGCAGCGCTGCACGCTCACAAGCGACAGAATCAATGGGAGTGAGATCTTCCCAAGAATATCTGGTGACAGACGAAAATTTATGGACTTCAAAAGTAAATGGACAAGAAGCAAATGACTACTCGAAAAAGAAGGGTGTCGTCTAATAAAAGAGATGCTATAAATAAACTTAAAACGAGAACGGTGGAAGAATGGATGAGTATCTATTTCGAGATTTCAAAAGCATTTACATCTTTTGCTTGACGTCAATAAACATGAGACGAACGAGAAAACTGAAATAGGTAAAAAATAAATGTTTTGATACAACACCAGAATTTCATGAAAACGATTCAGAAGTAGACGACCTAAAAGTTGCGTCACGTATTGTCGCTTTTAATTGTTTCGTTGATATTCCAAAATGTTTTTTATGCAACAGAAGAACGGTAACATTCATCTGAACAATGTAACTGAAGAAAAGACATAATATAATTTTTTTTTCTACGGAAGGTACTTTAATGATTGACATTGATTTTAAGACTAAGTGAAGTTATTAATGTACGACCAAATAACATTGATCCCCCAGGATTAAATCAACTTTCAAAGCACGAAGAAGAATATATTTGGGTATAATTCAAGGTATTTGATATTCGCGAGAAGAACTCTACTTACATCACTTGAACAATAGTGTTTCTCATTAAAACGGGGAGTATTATAAAAAAGAATATATTATCAGAGAGTCAGCCATGAATGCCTGATCATATACCCAATCCCCACCTACCTTCCCCAAACCGACCAGAATGAAATCTTATCCACCTGGTGCTCACCGTAATGCGTCGACGGCTGGTGACATCGGCAACGGAACATCTCCAAGGGATGAGGCGGGGTCATGAGGCACCCAAGAGGGGACTAATTAGTAAACCGCCCTGATCATAGAGAAGGGAAGGGGACGTTAGCCAAGGAGACGGTGGTGGACTCTCCTGAGGGCTGATGAGCCACCTGGGAACGACAAGTATCGGAGCCGCAAACTGAGAGGACGGGAGGCACTAGAGGATCGGATGTTCATACTACGGTCCCCAAAGGTGGCATACAGTAGTCTCCACGCACATCTCGAAGGACGAAAATAACTTAACACAACATGAAATGTCTCGTACCTCCCTACGCAACTAAAGCGAAGATGTCTTTGCAGCCACTAGACAAGATATAATATACTCAACAGTTTTCGACATTGCCCGTTATCCTTGGTAGTTCGAAAAATATGCTTCCAACGTAATAACAAAAAAGAATACTTTAATGGTAATAAATTTCATAGTTTTATTTTTAAAATAACAACAAATCACCACACAAATAAAACAGCAAAATGACCCACACAGTTGCACTTTATTTTTGGAGTTTCATCAACTTGAATACCAACATATGAATGCTAATGGAATCGATTATATAATTTAAATAAGACAAATAATTTAAAATGGTTCACTGAGAGAACAGGTTTGGATGTGTGATCCAAACACACAGGATTTCTCCAAGTCTTTGGATGAGACATCCCAACTTTTGGACGATACATCTCAACCCTTTGATGTGACATCCTAACCTCATAGTAACCGAGCTAGTAAGTTGGAAATTCATATCCGAAGGTTTGTAGAAATCCTTTCCTCCTTTGGATTTGGATCTCACATCCAAATCTCAGGTTACGAACTGCGTACGTGGAGGACAAGTAACTAATTTTCAGTTCGGAAGCAAACAATGGACCCTGCATCAATTTCGATTCATCTCTTTCTTCTACAACCTTATGTTAAATTTATTATTAAAAAGAAATATATATTTAAAAAATAGGGTAAGAGAAGGCATCTCCAAGGGTTATAATGTTTCAGGGCACAACAAGCATGTTTCATCCTGCAATGTGGGGCGACCCGTGTGCCTAGCATACTCGCCTTCTACCTCTGGTGGCGCTGGTTCTACGTAGAATTCGGGGTGGCGGAAGCGGCGTTCGTTACAGGTTTTCTCGGGGAACTCCCGTTTCCCCTGCCATTCATTCCACCTCAACATTCATTCATCATTATTTCACCTCATTTCGCATGTCATTCTTGCCATCCGTTTCATTAGGAGGCCGTCTGAAAAAACAGGCGGTGGACGTGTGCAACGACCAGGGCACAGAGGAGTCCGCGAAGCAGCAAAATGCTGTTAGACGTCCTCTCTCTACTCCAAAAGCAACTCTGACACGATATCATCATCGTGCAATGTATATTGAAGAAACTATTATTTCTCGAATTTATGTGATGTGACATGACTAAAAAGTCACTCGAATCTAGTAATGACGTTATTATTGAAACCGATGTTTCGACCATGGGATCAACGCCACGAACAACAGTGCGTCGCCAGTGGCAGAATCCACCTGTCGATAAGCCGTGTCCCATTAGTAGGCGGCGGCCTCGCGCTTTATCGCGCAGTAAACGAGCCACCGCGCCGAAACAGCGTCGCCGCTCTCGACGTTCCCCACGCAGATTCCCCGGTCGCTGGATGAGCTCTTAGGGCGTCCTGAGCAAGCGTCTTCACGACGTAATTTGTAGTTTGCTGCATAATCTGCCTCGGCGACGGTGTACGGACACGAGTGATGCGCCACTACACGGGCAACATTTCCGCAAATTAAAGTGTCCCGAAAGCTATGCGCTCTGCGGAGAGGATAATAGTTCTTTTATATATAACGACCACTTAAGATATATCCGTCAGAACGACGAGGCTTAAGTACCTCCCAAATTTTTTTAAATGACAGTTTGGACCATTAACTACCAAGTGCCGATGAATTTTCATTATCTTACGGCGCAAATTTTCAATTATTTGAATTTAAATTACTATGAGATAAAATTACTATGTAGAAAATTTCGCGGCTCATGGTTTTTTTATATCCTCTAGAACTGGTTTAACACAGCGAAAAAAACTACAAAAAATAGGAAATGTAAATAGGAGCGCAATGAAGCAATATTTTTATACACCACGGGGCATTTACAAGAATTTGCATTCACCAAAATCTGCGGGAGATACTGTTCTAACGTAAATGGCAACCGCATCACATGACTGAAGACAATGCGACCCTTGTCAAAGAAAGAGTCAAAAGACAATCTAAATTTATTATCTGGTTTTAAAATCCGAAAGTAAGTGTCGTCGTCCAACAGTCAAAATCAGTAGAGCGAAGTATTAATTAACTAGAACTCGTCGTCAATGAAATTTTGTGAATAGTTGACGACTTGACTTCAGTGAAAGCGGACAAAATAACGTGAAAGCGGACAAAATAACATAAAAGGCAACTTTTTCCAAATTAAACATGTGTAATAAACTCCATTAAAAATCCCTCACTTAAAATACAGACAATTGCCATACATAATGATTTAATCCAATTTGATATATGGAATAGCGCGTATCACTGAGTTCTGTCTTTTAGAAGCCATTCTAGTATAAGTTAGCCAGCGTCACACGTGTATTTAATCTGGTCCCTTCCCGCACGCTTCACACGATTTCACCTAATTTATAAAATAAATATCTTCATAGAAACAATCCTCCCACCAATTTGGTGACGCCTACTCTCAATGAAATGATATTACTCGGATCAAGTTTTCACTAAAAACGAGTCAACTTCCTTTCGCATGTGACGGGTAAAAATTTGAAATATCGTAATGTCTCGTCCAGTCTGTTGAAGACAATTTCACCAAGTTTGGCCCGTACACATCAAACAGCAGTTGTTCAATCAAGTTTTTATGAACATTTATTAGCTGGGAGATAATTAACACGTAAAATTAGAAAATAAGAAAAAGGAAATGATGTTTAGAAGCAACACGATGGAGAAGATAATACAATCGGATATATTTACTGTTCTTTTAATTCCTTCAAAATGTTTCATTACTTAAACCCCGCACATTATTCTGTCACATCCGTCTGCTTTAGCATATTGCCGTCTCTACTTGAGTGCTCAGGCGTTTTACTTTCAAGAGGTGAACCATGTTCTCTGAAAAGAAACCAAGAGGATAATGGTGCTCACTCATTTGCTTTCGAATATAACGTCGTGTATATAATATGAAACGAAAATAATAAGATTCTATATCATTATTCAATTACTAAATTGACGAAATCTCGAGGATGGTGATAACGACTAGGTAACTGTTTCTGAATGTCTCGACTTTTTAAACGTACGAATAAATTCTTATCAATAATCTCGCCAAAAGAACTGTATTATGCCGAAAATAAGTACAAAAATAAAACATACTTGATTTTATCGTGTGAGGGTTGTTGATTAAATTATTTATATTATTGAAGTAAATCATTAGTAAACATTGTCATAATACAATATTCCTAGTTACTAAATAATATTTTTATTTTTATTGCGGAGTATATTTTATTATAAAATTATATATTTTGAACGAAAATGAAATAATTGAACAATTGTATCATTAACTAACACACTGAAAAACAGCATTTACATACTTATTTTTGAAAAATATCGAAGCATATTTCTGGTTTTGAAAAAATGGAAAAAAAATTTCATCAATTGGCTTCAAAAAAACTTATCGTTCATCTATTCGTCAATAAGAGATACAAACTCTAGTATAATTTAAAATCGACTTTTTACCTCAATGAATCGTAACATTTCTCATTATAAATGATCATTAGCCAGTTCATTGGTTAGTTTTCAAGCATGGGCTCTAATGACCTCGATGTTGACGAGCCCTAAAGCCCCATTAAAAATAAAAGTTTTCAGGCAGGTGTTTGTACTATTCAATCCTCTCTAAAATAATATATACCAATATAATTATAATTATTCCATGTCCACTACTTCCTACACAACATATTTCAATATTGTTATTTCCATTAAACATTGCGCAAGTCGATGTTCAGAATTATATTGAAAATAATAATGTGAAAGAAAAACAATGAATTTTGAAGCAAAACAAAATAAAATGATAACCACACGATAGAAGAGTATTTGCATTTAGTCATCCATCGTCAAATCGATGGATAAATACCCCAGTAATAAACTTATTGCTGCAATTAATTGGATGTTAAATCCTGTTCATTATAGAGCATAATAAATGTAATAATTCTCTTCATATTTCAAAGAATATACTATAACCCATATTTTTGTTCGCAACATAACTTCTTTCAACTATTAAAAAATTGCATGCTATGTTACGCATAAAACTATCAGACGCTATCTGCACAGGCACAAGTTTTATACCTATCCCAAAACCATTGTATACGTTTTGATACTGCTGTACGGAATAAACTGATGCTATCAGCACTGGAATATATCGAGAGAAACACGGGAAAAGCAAATTTCACTAAAAATGTGAGCATACAGTACAGATAACTCATCTGCGCTGTTGAAAAAAGTCGTATCGTACGATGCCTCATCATTAATTATCATTCCTTTCCAGGCAAATTTATTCTTCGTAAAAATGATTCATCCTAACCATCTTCTTCGCCATAAAATTAAATTAAATATTGTAGCACAAAATAATCGGAGTATGTCTTATCGGACAGGAGTCATCATTACTAATATGAGAAATATACTGAAGAAAAATCTGAGAAGAAAATATTACCATATCTAATTGACGATTAACATAAACTGAGGTGAGAGATTAACGCCTCGACATTCAGGGTACCTGAGGGGTGGGGGGATATAAAATCCTGGGTACGCCCCTGTCGACACTATGTGGGTCTCTTTTCAATCCCGCAAGGGTTTTTTACCTATATGTATAATCAGAATAAAATAAGAAACAAAACATTAATGCTCAGGAACGGTAAACCTTAAATGAGACAATAATGAAATAGACATCTCGCAATGTAAAAATAATGAACACAATTATTATTCATCAGACTATTGCGATTCGCGCAGATTAGTTGCGCTAAGCGTTTTATTCAGTCCATTTGCGGTGGTGTACATTTTTCTTTGCACATACACAAAAATTATATTTTGATGCAAGTCTGTGTCACGTTGAGATATATTGTGCATTGATATCGACTTCATGGGACCCAAGTGTACTTGTGCGGAATGTCTTAATTTCTCCAGAAAAATTGTTTGTGTTCCTTTCGTTCAACTGGCAATCAATAACTTGTTTAATTGTTTAATCTGTTTGGCAATAAATAGAAATTTACATTACCTCTGAATTAGATGATCATGAAATATGTGAACGAAATGTATTAAGCACTGTAATGAACATACTCTAACAAGGGGGAATAGTTATTTATTCCAAAAAAGAAATCCTCTGTAAATTTTACACAATGAAGTTGTATTTCGTGTGATAAGTTACACCTTTAGACACATTGGCACAAGCTTTATTCACATGGTGTTTTTGATGTACGCGTAAACATTGAGATTTTATTTTTTTCTAACAAGAAATACGATTCGTTCATCCATGGAACCATATCTATCAGATTCACATTTAAGATAAATGACGGACTAGAAACTTGTTATCCTACACAGATATACAAGAGAAAAATCCTTTTGTTTCTTTTTAATTTAACTGTTTTCTATTCAGATACAGAAATATTGTTTACATTCATGAAATATTTAACTTACATTAAAAATATGAATATTTTCCTAATATTGTAATGTTTTCTGTCTCTTTGTATTCTCTAGTCAGGGAGTGGCTCCGCATCGTGCATAGCCTCGCAAGAATGTGTCGTCCCTCGTCCGCTGCAGCCGCGCGACATCACCAGAACAAACAACTCTCACCATCGCGCATTTGCTGTGAGAGCGCGTGGCATTCGCCAGGTGGGTGTGGCAGCGGGCATCGTTGGCGGGAGCGACGCGACGGTCGCCAGTCGGAGTCAGGTGCGAAGCTCCCCCCACCACACAGCCCTCAGCGGTGACGCGAACGCCCCTTCTGGCTCAACGGCCTTCCGAAACAACTGCACTGCGCTGCCGCTGAGAAACGCACGGAGCTCCGGAGCTGCCACGTGGGGTCAGTGTACGCTGCCGCTGGCTTCATCAACTTACCGAGAAGAGTTCTTGACGCATCCGTGAGGAGCGCCAGGCGCTGCCAATTCCGAAACGAAAACAACTTTTACTTACTCCATAACCTTTTACATGCGGGATATAGCTCATATATCAACAGATTAAATTTCTTATTTAAAAAAATGGAGTGTCTCTCTTTTGAAAATATATAACACTTGCACAATTATCGAGAAGCGTGATCAGTTGGAATCATGAAATAAACAGAAATATTCTGGTATTATTAACATTCGAGTTGCGTATTACATATGGCCTAATCCTCAATATGGGAAACATTTTTTCTTGTTTGGTAGTAATCATGATGAAGTAGTCTCCAAAAGGAAGGAACCAAAATACTTTAAACTTCGATTTTTATGGTCACGTGGTAACAATAAATTAGTGTCCAGATTTTGTATCAACGTATATCGTAACGCTACACACTTATCCAAGGAGAAAATACAAATGTTGAAATAATACGCACATGCCTCTACGCTTACCGGGCGTAGCTTCAGTCCATCAAGATGATTCTCCAAAATTATCGTGGATTACAAACTATATGTTACATAAATCAAACACACATCGTGGTGGCTGCAATGGCTAAGGGGGATATAGACCCCCATTGGACCTGATCTCTTAACAGATCAAATTGAAGTTGATAAATGGCATTCTTTGTAAAAGTGTTACGAGATTAATATTTGTTATTAGTTAAAATTGTTGTTATTAGTAATACCAGATTGTTTACTGTTAATTATTTATTTAATACAAGTTATTTAAAAGAAATACTTATAAAATTTGTGTTGTAAAACCATAATTTTTAAACAAAAATGCTCCCCTATTAGCACCCCCCACCCTTGATTACCGTCTAGATCCGCTACTGGATACCAACATGATGTTGATGTCCACGAAAACAGTGTGAAGTCCGGAAATGTGGGCATTGCATTTTTTAATGTACACAGATTTAAAATAGTTCAAGACTTAAAAAGTTAAAGTTAAAATAGCTATCCTTCACATTACTTTGGCTCTTCGTAATCTCGGTCACACGACGTCCAAGAAATATGATTCAAATTTTTTATTGTCTACCATAAGCCAAAGACGTAAATTGACAAATGCACAAAATATCTGAATCACACTTTGTACATATTTCTTGACTTGATATTTATTACTTAATACATGTGTTGCATTTAACAGGAACGTCATCATGCAACAAGTTTTTTTTCTTCCGTCAACCCTCGAAATGAAAACATCAAAGCAAAATAAAACAACATTCAACAACAAATAAAATTTCAGTATGAATGAATGAATGGAGACACAATAAATGAAACCGACTTTTGCGTTCCAGAGCAAACTGAACACATTTTATCACAAGGAGAAAACAATCTAGTTTCAAGGACACGAACGTCGTGTAATAAAAGAGAAGTTTTCCTCTATCGCCTAGCTCTTGTCGATTTCAGAAGAACTGTGACGTAAGTCTCTTTGCTTCAATAAATAACTGTCTTTCAAGACAACTGAAAATATCCAAAATAATGAGCTCCACGTGAAATGTACACGCGCGATTAGTTCTCATAGATGCAGGGATGTATTTTTTTTTTACTTTCTTCCTTTCCAGAGCATCAATAACTTTCAGTTTCCACCCCAAATAATTCTTTCACGTCTTCGTGAAAGCAGATTACAGTGTAAGGAATATAAATTAGCGATATCACAACACAGACGTAAAGTACAGCACATTCAGAGATTTTAGATCTAACAAAAACATTTTCAAAACAGGCCATTATCCTCTGGAGTATTCTAAGACTGATCGAAGTAAGAACGGAGTAACAGACTTGTTAAAAAAAATGTCCCACGCGATAATAAGGCAGTCAATGATCGATTCCAGGAAAGGCACAAAACTCATGATGGCCTATCACAATTTATATCATTCTTCAACAGTGCGAAACAACAAATATCCATCATTGAATCTAGTACACATTAACCAACCTACATAATCATAAACTAAAACTAGTACAAAAATGTAAATATTAGAGAGATACAAAAAAAATCCCGCGAATATCTCGCTGATTGTGCGAAGAATACGAAAAACTAGTATAAAAGAACCAAACGCACTAGTAAATAATTTTTCGTGTAATTTAAAAGACTAAGATAATCAAAATACACTGTCTCATAATTTGGATTTGATAGTCTGCTTCCAATTTATTCTTAGTCATAATTAGAAACAAGTAAAGTAACCACTAATTGTTATTAAATAACGTAATTATAAGAATCATGAATAAAAACTAAGTACAGAGCTTAAGTATGGGCTACCTCATTAACATACGGATCATATGTTTACACCAAAATGATGAAATTATGAACATGGTAAATAGATGTTCAAAGTGCAATGAGAGTAAAGGCGCAGAACACGGCCTATTGAAATGCACAACAGTAATGAAAAACCTATGTTAAAAATGTTTCACCGGGAAAAAATCACCGACCGTCAGTTGAATTCCTGTGACAATCAAAATGTCACGGACAACAGCGAATTTCCTTTTGATTCGAACGCTATCAGCACTCACGTCTCTTCTCTGTTAGGTATTTTTTTCAATAACAAAAAGAATATTAATTAAAAATCATAGAATAATTTAACATCTTAATTCCAGGCATGAAACTGAGAGAAAAGAACTCTAAAATAAGTACTTCATTTTTTAGTGATGTGATTAAGCTTAAACGATTTCGTAGAATAAAATATTAAAAACTAGAGAACGAATGGTATTAAAAGGAACACTTCCACAATTAAGAATTCAGTTTGAGATTCTTACGCAACGTATCCTTTTGATCAACGTACTCCATGCATGCATTAGCTACTCAACAACATAACACAAAATCAATACTGCGACACACCACACGAGACGTTTTTGTCTACCTATCATAACAAATGTATTAAATATTTATTACAATAATGTTTACTGCCGAAAATGAAGTCAAGCGTTTACGTATGCGTCACTTCCCATTAGAAGGGACTATCCCATCCTCTAGTGCTACCACCATACTCGAGCACACATGTAGTTCGTGAATATTATTATCTCAGCATTTTTTACTTGTCATCCATTATATTTGATAAGACAAAGGATATTTTTGTAGATACAATATTTCTTCCCGAACGTTTCAGTGTCAGTTAATGCCATCTTCAGGTGTACATAAATATTTATGTTTCTACGGAACATGACATTTCAATTTTATAATAATTTACGATGAAACAAATAATCATCTTAGCTATATTTTTCGCCTCAGAAACCAATTATTTTTAAACGATATAAAACACGCGTAGACGCAGATCTACGCGTGAAAGAAAACGCATACAACCAGGAAAAAAACTCGATATTTGTTATAATATCCAAGTACAAATAGTACTCGCTTCTATTCACATTCAAATAGAGCAAACTTAAATATCACGTTTAGCATCAAAAATTTCTACTTCACAGTCCCTTGATATCCTCAGCAATTAGGAGACTGGCATATCACCTGTTTTTCTCTGATACGTAACCTTAAAAGATGAATCACGGTTCAGAGACGGGTATGATTCATCAGAATAATCACGACTATGCATAGCACAAACGAAGCAACATCACTGCAATATTATTAAAAATGCCATGGTTCACAGGTATGATACCAATTTAAAATGCCAAGGTTATTAAAAAACATCACAATATGCACAAGTTAATACTCGTATTGAAATGTGAATAAATTGTGATGTCATTCAATTCCGGAGGGAATAGACCTATAGCGGCAGTTTTTTCTTCGGTATCGTTAAGTGGTACATTAAATTCAAATATTATAATAAAATTTCAGATTCTTGAATTGATTTTTTATGAACATAGAAGTTTCTCCACTTATGGCAAAATCTTGAGAACTAGATTCATTCGTTCACAGACAGAAAACACTGAAGCTGATTATTCGAATTCAAACAATGTTTAACATAGTAAAAATAATGAAGTATCGACTCATCATTAACTTGTGTAATACAAATTCAGTATCATACAGATATGGTTGGTGAGAAGAAATAGGATGCAATAGAATAACTAATTTAAAGGTAGAATGAATTGTCAAGAAAATTTTAAAACGAATGTACGATTTTAAAGGATTTGTTTATGAATTTAAGAGGAAAAGAAAATTTTAAGTGTCTAGCTATTCAAGCAGCGGAATATATTTTCGAAAAGATGTAACTCTTGACGATTCTCAAGAAACCGTGAGGAAAATACGACATAATTTACATTAATGGTGCCGTCTTTCACATTACAATTGTTTATCAATTAAAAGTCCAAGTATCCTTCATTCTTGACTATTCTCAAATTAGCACTAATGGTTATCTTGAGATCAGATGAATCCAACCATATTTATGAACTAGTGCAACACTTGATAGTAAGCATTAGGTACAAAATTCCCATATCTTTCTTTCTATTCTTGTAAAGAGAACGACATAACTTTTCCTATTCATATTTCCCGTTAATACATATTTATCAGACTTCTACCAAGATCAAAACAGAGGAATACGCAAGGAAGTGACGCTCAAGTAACAATACGAAAGATAAAATGTTCTCCTGTTTCTAGGAGATACCCGAAAAAAAGGGCAGCATAAACGCTCATACGTACGTGTAGTTCTACTTAGTTGAAATGGTGTAACCTGGTTACACGAGAAAGTGAAAGAGCAGGGTCTAACTTATTCCCCGAGTCCCTCGTGGCCTTACAGTCACATACTAAACTATGTTTACTGATCAATTAAAAAAATAATTCAAGAAATAACGGACACTAGTGCACATAGCAATGAAAAGTACACAAACAGGAGACAATTCAAGAAACAAAACTTCCTAACATAGCACAAGTTCACAGATCATGTGTGGAAGCATTTAAATCACATTGCTCAGGTGACAAATACTCTATAGTTCTTCTACAACGCAGCAAACGAGCGGAAATCGAGTTAGACCCTGCGATGAATGATTCACTCGCGATCTACAGAAGGCGGCGCTCTCTCGGCCCACGCTCACACACACTGCCTCCTTCGCCAGTGGCACGCGAGCCGAACCGCCAACGCCGTCGTCTCGGTCGCCTTTAACCTCTGCCCCCGCTCTCATTGCCCTGCCGCGGACTCTCTCGGAAAAACTCATCACGTACAATTCGACTCGTTCTCAACGCACACTTCACGAGCCGAGTTCGGATTACTTTTCCCGCCGCCACAGAAAGCTACGCTACGAGAAAGAATCACTCCACCCAGTGACCCATACTTGTTGAACCAGTAGGCGACAGGGTTGCAAAGTTCTATTGTCTGTACTCAGGTAGACGCACACTCCTACACAGGTGTGCAAATCATCTATTATTCAAGCGCACCACGTTACTAACCACAACCAGAGGAGCGACATTTCACGTAAACAGAAAAATCCAAGAAACTGTGGCAGTTTTTAAAAAAGGTAATACGTAACTTCAAAATATTATTTATTTAAATATTCAATTTGTTAAATAACACGGATAATGTACAGCAATTTTCGAGTGATTGCGCTAAAAGTTTAATGAGCTAGAGGAACCCATTGATAAACATACTACTGATTCGTAATCGGCACCGAAAGATCAAAAGATTGTAATGACTCAGAAAAACATTCGCTGCTGTACTCCAAGCTTAGACGATTTCCTGAAGTCAATAACTCCTAAACGTTTCAACCGTTTCGACGTATAATGTGATAAATCTATTATGTAAAAACACCTCAAAATATAGCATTACAATTCTGTGGTTCTTGTGTGAACACAGCATTCACTGTAAGTAATGTAAGCGGAAAGAGTTCGTCATCTGCGTTATCTCCGAAGCATTAAAATCTCCCGTTAACTAGTCTTAAAAATGACTTACAGACGTTTAAACTCATATTTATTAACGCCAAAAATATTAACTGCTATCGACGAGTACAATATATTAATTAGGCACCCAATATCAACCTATAAGTGTCATTTTACAATAGTTTCAAACTTCATTACTAAGACACCAATTGAGCAAGACGATAGTTCAGGTATAAGAGATATAGATAATATACACCTAACATTCTTCTTCTACAAGTGTTTTGAATTCGTATTAATTAAACAAGAAAAATAAATACAAAAGTAGCACAGGACATCAACAACTAAACACACGAATGCGTGGCGTAAGCGGTCGACGCCCAAGTTACCTGTTAGTGGTCAGCGTCTCGTGCCACATTCCACTTCTGCAACGATGATTCACAAGAAGCACAACTTACTGGATTCATTCACCACTAGTCAATTTTTTTTTCTTGAAAATAACTTATCACAATACACAACAAACACTTATCCGAATCCCATGACTCCACCACCTTGGCCGTTGCCGAATGTTCGAAAACTACCTTCAAATTGTTTCCGTGCCCGACGAGCCGCACACAGCGCACCAATGCAGCGCTCGGAACGCGCTTCTGTTTACTACGTGTCTGTGAAGCACCTAGCGCCCTCTGCCGCCAAAACTTCGAACTTCAAACAAGAATGCCAATATACAGAGACGAAAGATTCAGAACGCGGTTAATTCGAATAATAGAAAGAGGAAAAAAAGAACATTTCGAAAACTGATGAAATGATCGCGAGACTTAATTCTAAATTAAATTATTTTCTTTTTCAATACTTATGGAGAAGGGAGTAAAAGCTGGTATGACTTCTATTTTTTTTTCATACAGTATCAGTATTTGTAGTATGATTTTGCTATGTTTAATTATTCTTTTTCATACAATTATAGTAAGTTATTAAACATTTTTTTGTTAAAATTAAATGACAAAACATGGAGAATATCTCCATATTTTCTTGACATCATGTTACAAATTTCACATATATATTTAACACAGAACAATTCACAGTATTTGAACCTATTTATTTACAACCTAATTTTTATCTTATCTAGGAACTTTTGCTGAAATTTTTGAATCCGCCTCTGCCTTAGAGCCCTTGATCGGAATTGATGGGATGGTCCCTTGCTTGCTTCCGGAGAGTAAATTAGTTTATTGTCCTCCACGTGGTCATACGCAGTTTGTACTGCTTTTTTGACAATAAATTTATTTATTAATAAAGGAATGAAAAAGGTATTAAAGGAATATAAAAATGCTAGTATGTATCGCGTAATTAATAAGGTTGAATTTGTTTTTGCAGTCTGTACTGTTTTTTGACAATAAATATTAAAAAAACATATTGATAATCACAAAATTTACAGAACATTTAAACTTTATACAAATAAATACATAATTAAAGAAATTTATATACAATATGTTTTAGTTTTAGAAAAACACCAAATACTTTATATAAAACACACAAACTGTTGACATTTAAGATCAACAATAAATCAGAACAGTTTTTTTGAGAAGGCCAGAGGATTGTATGCTCTTCAGTTACCATTTAACTATGCACCAACCTACTGAGAAAAGAAAGAAAGAAAATGCAGGTGTTAATTCTATTTAAAGCAAAACATGATTAAATTTCAACATTTATACAATTCAACTTTTATTATAAATGTACAATAAACACAATATATTAGTTATTCTTAAAAATAAATAAATTATATTCTCTAAAAATGATGATCAAGACAAATTAAGTTTATTGCTTCACATTTGTATCTCCTTTCTTGACACAATTTATCTATTCATTAAATAAATAACTCATAATAAGACTGCAATTATAGCCTGTATCGGTTAGCATTTTGATGAATTTTATATTAGGATGGGAATTCTGATTGAATGACGATGCCAGAAAAGCTAACACTGGCGTTGAAGTTATCAAAGCTAAGTAAGACAAAAAGATTTGATAACTTCAACCCAGTATAGTTTAACTTATTTCAAGTATAACTAAATTTACATATTATCCTCATAAAAAAAGAAATATAAATATTAGCTAAAACAGTTTCAAAAACTGATAAAAATTTAGCAAACGTAATAATACAAGAAGAAAGATACAAATCTGCAAAAACTTGAACATTCAACCAATAAGTATAATATTCAATTCTTCATCAGTAACATATTGTAGCGGATAAAATATGCATATTAAAATTTTTTAAGCTCCAGTGTTATATTTCAGAATCTTCTGTCCTACTAAAAACTTTAAAACTAAAAGTTACAGGAAGATTAAATAAACAACACTTCATCCCAGAGATCTGTGTGATCAATATTGCCACAAAACTAAAATTTTACATTTCAAATAATAAGTAAACTCAATAAGCATACATATCATTTGTGAATTTAAAGTTTAGTTTTTCAATATAAGATGTACAATAGTACAAATAGTACAAACCTATGAATCACATTTCACGGACAGAAGTAGCATCAATTTCCTCAAAAGAATCTCCATCCTCAATATCAGCATATTCTTCTTCAAACGTCAAACTGTCTAAAGAATTATCCAGTAAATCTTTTTTCAATTGTCGCATTTCCTTTTTCTTCTTTATTCTTTGTTTAGTGATGAATTTAGCAATATCATCTTTCACAGAACCATAACTTCCTACAATTGATGATGTAGAAGATGATAAATTTGTGACATCAATATTTTCATGATGAGCACTATATCTATGAGTTGCATTGGACCTTTTAACAGCTGCTTGGATCTAAAAATTAATTCATAAAACAAATTAAATTAAAATCATAAAATTAATTGTAGTAAAATATAACTAGGATTTATAAAAATCATCTCACTTTATTCATTATCTTAAAATGATCAAGGCCCAGCACATCGTGAGTCATTGGTGGAAGACAAACTCCTGGAACTTTCTCTTCTAAGCCTCCAATTGTTTCCTGAATAAAATTTAATCAAATGGAATAAAATACACAATATACAAAATATTGTTGTAATATGTAAAAAAAAAAAAATACTGTAGTACCAATATATCAGACTCTAAAGAGTATTCCCAGTCGGACTCATCAGGAGGTTCTGCTTCATCCAAATCGCCCATAGATTTCATCTTCTCAAAGCATACATCAGCATTTTCAAGAACACTTAGAGTTTTATCTAGAAGTACAATTGATTTTTAATCAGTGTAAAAAAATTTGTGAAATAATCAACAAGAGGAAAGAGAAATTTGAAATGCCATAACAAATGCACCGAACCATACTTTACTTCACTCTTCCTTGGTCCTACTATTCATATTATTTTCATTCGGAATAATTAATAAGAATTTTGATGTGAATCATCACCAAATTTTATAATTTATGGTAAAACAATAAAGATCCTAAAGAATGAAACTATGAATGAGTAATACTAACATGCAATTAAGATAAAAAATTACCAATAAACAATAAGTTATAAATGGAGAATGAATTGTCAACATAATGCATTTTCCTGTTTCAATTCATCCAGGGGACAAAATTTCATATTTTTATTCGAATGTTTACTAGTCATATTTGACACACAAAATACTATAAAACAAATATTATGAAGCGCACATAATAAATACCTGCAACGAAATTTATCCTAGGAACTTTGCCTAAGACATGCAACTGACACATTTCATGACGTAATTTAAAGGCAGCATCCTGAAGAATTGTTTCTAGTTCTTTATCATATGTAGATGTACTCTTACATGTCCAGTAAACATAAACTACACTAAAATCTGGAGAAACCTTAAGCTAGAAAATTTAAACAAAAATATATTTTAAAATAAAAAAGTTAGGCCAAAAATTACTTCCCCCTTAAGATTAATAGAAAATATTAACAATTTGAAGGGAAAAAAAGTACATACTCGAGTAATTGATATACCTAGACCAGTTAAATCCTTTATCTCCCCAGTAGACAATAGATCAGATATTGTTCTCATGAACAATTTATTAAGAACGTCGGTTCTTCTCTTCTTCAACGCTCCGACTTGAAATTGTTTACTATCCGGTGAAATTGGGATCACAGCTTGGCGTTCAGTAATGTACCAATTTCTTCTGCAAAATATTTTCTTTTTTACATGACAATACAAGAAAAGGAAATATATTAATTCAAAACTCATTTCATCCTACTTTTTATGCAATGATCCTGTCATCAATTTTGCCATCATCTTGGATTGTTTTTTAACACTGCACAACACAGTGGAAGAATGTATTTGTCTGACTCCAAGGATTACGTTTGTGACATTTACTCTTCCCCTAATCATTGTAAAGAGTTTGGAATCTACTGATCGTGATGCAACACAATACTAACTCCATCTGCCATCCTCCAACAGCAATAACCTAACCTAAACTTAACTTCCCGACAGCATCCTTCGCATGAACTTCCTTGATGTTTAGCAGCGCGTCATAGCGGCGAGCTGGCGGCGAGCGTTTCTCAATTCTAGTGTATCCTCATTCTCGTTTTCGCTCGTTCAAGTTGGATAAATGTTATGAGGGAACGTTTAAGTAATAAATACATATCAAATTCTACACATTCCTTCTTCGTTTATAAGATTACAAGGCAGGATTCAGGGCCTAGAGCAGGCCTAGAGTGTGGAATTGTTATTATGGACCTCCACACACAATGTTTTGTGTTCCATCGGTTTAGAAATGATGCATCTATTCTGCGTTATTAGAAGTTTATTTAAATTGGGAGAAGTAAAACGGACTTTGTTTTCAGCGTTACTTTTTTTTGGCTGGAGGGAGAGGGAGGCGAAGAACAAGAACAGTTTTACGACACTACGTACCAATGTACATTTGAATCCGGTTTTTGTACTTTCATATTCCATCTAAAAAAGTTCCCAGTTGTTACAATTACTACATCCCTTATCATAAACAAATTATTGTGCCATTGTGAAAATACTATTAACTACAATTAAAATAGCTACATTTCTTTGTTCATTTTCCTGCAAACTATGGCTTCAGATGAAAATACTTCGGGTAGAGGTGGATTTCTTATGCAGGTTCTCTAGACTGTCTAGGGGCGTGTTTATTGTAACAATAAATCGTGAATTTAGTGTTATTTCAATTCTTATGATTTTTAAACACTATACTCAGAATAATCTATAGTTCGATAATAATTTGTACATGTAANCATGTAAAATAAATTTTTTGTTTAAAATTACAAACATATTGACATTCTATTAGTATTATAACTCGCAGCTAACTTTTTATCTTATCTAGGAATTTTTGCTGAAATTATTTGAATCCGCTTCTGCCTGAGGGCCCTTGATCGGAATTGATGGGATGGTCCCTTGCTTGCTTCCGGAGAGTAAATTAGTTAATTGTCCTCCACATGGTCATACGCAGTTTGTACTGTTTTTTTGACAATAAATTTATTATTATTATTATCCCATTAATGAACAAATTAGAAAGTTTAGAAGAAACAGTTTCGAGAGTGGCACTTAAATATGATACAACCTTCTCACTTTCAAATTAAAGGGTCAAATGCAGTTTTTAACTGCTTTTTTTATACAATAATTTATTTTACTAAAGGACAACTGTATATTTCTCAGACACAGGGTTAGTTCTTTTAGAAAAAAATTACTTCCCAAGGTTGAAGATTTTTATTTTACTGAAAAATGGAACAAATCTGATGGAAGTATGGGAACAATACAAAGAAAGTACTGGAAGTCATATTACACACAACAAAATAGTATACCCATTACTGTCATAATACTTTATATACGTCTCCAAGGGTCTGCTGATGATTGATTTGGAATAAAAGACACAAGGAAATTGAATGAAGAGTAATGAGAATGATAGGAAGAGTAGACAATACGAAATGACCAAATACACGGAAGAGGACAACAAGGAAGAATCTAAATATTATGGCACAGTGAAGATGCTAAGACAGAGATAAGATACAAAAAAAAAAATTATCAAGTATAAACAGAAACAATTTTACAACTTAAAAAATGTATTTATACACATACAAATATACACTGTACAAAGATATTAATCAATCTTCACCATCTCGTATGGTTGGGTGATCATTCACTGTTTTCATCATCGTGGTCTTCAGATATCAAATTAAATGCTCCTTTGCCCATCACACTTTCAATCATTTGTTCACTTATTTCCCAGAGAATTTTGCTCAACTCAGGATCCTGAGATGGTACACTAGGTTCACATCGGCAACAGTTGTTGAAATACAAACCAGAAACATTTTCAAGATCAACTGCTGTGGCACAATAAACTGATGTAGCTGCAGCTTGTTGCTTTGGGAGAGAAAAATAATAATCGGTACAAAGAAATTTTAAATGATTTTCAATACTATATTTTATTAAAGATGAAATTTAACACAAAAATTTAAAAATGATAAAGCTAAAATGTAAAAAATTAACTAAATATGTTCTCAACTACAAAATTCACCACAATACAAAATAGAATGTTATTCACAATTAACATCATACTTTGTTATAAAATGGCACGACTCATATTTCTTCTTAGATATAAATGTCTCCTTGTATTCCAAAGATATGCACACAAAACTATACGAAAAGTTACAAAAGTAACTTGATTCTATACTTCACAAACATTCTACATAAATAGTTAAGTTTCTTTTGTGCCATCCTATATAAATTAATTTTTCCATATACTATCAAAAATATATTGAACCACAACAAAATATATCATTTCACTTTAGGTAAAACTATCTTAAATATGGACATGCACAGCCAATCACATACAAAATCATTAATGAATGAATGTTGGGGCATTAAATAAGAACAATATAAAAGTCCTCTGATGATCCTCAATAAACTATGCCATCAGAGTTCTAACAGCAAATTGCATAACAGGTTCCCTTCGAACAGAATACTATGTCCATTCCATTCTAAAGTATGGTATAATATTTTGTGGACAAGCACCAGAAACAAAACAAACTTTTAGTTTACAGAAGAGAATAATACGAACAATTACCAACATTAATAAATTTTCTTCATGTAAACCATTATTTGAAAAGTTGAAAATACTTCCACTGCCATGCATGTACATTTTTAAAACTTTGAACTTTGTAAAAAAGGATCTACTAGTCAAAGAACTACTCTACTGATTTAATTCCACTGTTCATGTTCACAACACTAGACGGGCAACAAATATCCACCTACCACAGATAACATCCACTCTTAGCAAAAAGCACTCATAATGCAGGTATACAACTATATAATGTGTTATCACTAAACCTTAAAAACATCAATACACTGAACCCATTCAAAACAAAACTCAAACAATTCTTACAACAGAAACTCTACTACAGTGTATAAGAATTCCTCAATGACAATAACTAATGTATGACATACAATCTGTAGCAGGTAATGACTAGAACAAAGGTGCAGAAGGTGACCCATGATATAGGAAAAGATTTAACAACATTAAATTATGCTGTTTTAGCATAAATATAGACCTTCACATAAAATAATATAATAAAAGTAAAATAATAGAATTCCTACCACAGATATCTAATAATCCTAGCCAAAATAAATGTTAATATTCTGTAATGGTAGACAATAATTGTATTTTTATATTAACTTCCACTTCGCCTAAGTTAAATGAATACGGTTAAATGTATCAAAATTATGATATTGTTGTTATTCTTATATATAAATATTATTGTTATTGTTGTTAGTACTATGACTTGCATCATTGTTATGATCTGTGGTTCAATAAATTATTATTATTATTAATCAATAAGGTTCTACAACAAAATGGCAATCCCAACATTACCCATAAATAATGCATAACACCACATAAAAGTTACAAGGCAACAATAAACATTTATTTCATCACCTAGCTATCATAATATAGCAACACTACAATTAGAGTTGAGAATAAAATATCTGAAAACTTTGGTAGATAAGAAAATCAAAAACTTTGAGAGGCTAAAAATGGTACAAAATGTCACCACTTTAAAAAAGCTGAATAAGGAAACAGTTTATCAAAAATTTACTTATCGCCCTGGCCTGCATCAGAAGTTACAAAAAATTTTAATATCACTCTTGCTCCACAAAATAAATTTAGCATCAAGTCCCTAATTAAAGATAATTATAATGATACAGGAACTTACAAAATTAATTGTAAGTTTATATTGGACCCAGAAGAAAAAAATTAAAAAATTAGAAAAAAGGAACATTTTCAGCACGTCAAGTTTGGACTAATTGAAAAGACAAAAGTAGCAGAATATTTTTGGGACAAAAAGCACTAAATTGATGAAAAAATGTGTTTGATATCACGCCATTGCTGTAGTACTTTTTAAACAACTTATAACAATTTCAAAAACTATTTTCTTGCATGATTGTGTTGTCTTATGGCTCATATTAATTTAGTTTTAGGTGTACTCTACTTTGGCACGGTTGTGTACATAAATTCTGTAGCCCCATCCTGGCCCGGGTTTTCCTCCGTTTTTCCTTCTGGTAGAGGCGGATTTATCATACAGGTTCTCTAGGCTTTGTCTAGGGGCGTGTTTATTGTAACAATAAATCGTGAATTTAGTGTTATTTCAATTCTTATGATTTTTAAACACTATACTCAGAATAATCTATAGTTCGATAATAACTTGTACATGTAATTTTTTGCTTAAAATTACAAACATATTGACATTCTATTAGTATTATAACTCGCAGCTAACTTTTTATCTTATCTAGGAACTTTTGCTGAAATTTTTGAATCCGCCTCTGCCTTAGGGCCCTTG
Source organism: Laupala kohalensis (assembly GCA_002313205.1). Classification (NCBI taxonomy): domain Eukaryota; kingdom Metazoa; phylum Arthropoda; class Insecta; order Orthoptera; family Trigonidiidae; genus Laupala; species Laupala kohalensis. Next base: position 203,570 of record NNCF01125934.1, read on the forward strand.
ATCGGAATTGATGGGATGGTCCCTTGCTTGCTTCCGGAGAGTAAATTAGTTTTTTTTCCTCCACGTGGTCATACGCAGTTTGTACTGTTTTTTGACAATAAATTTATTAAGATACATTACATTTTGAACTGTTGGGGTTCTGAAAGTAGTTTGTGTTGAAAAAATAAGTGAAGCCGACAAATTATTACAATAATTTATTAAATAACATAGTATTTGAAAATCATTATACACATGTCAAAGCATTGAAGCAATAGGATGTTGGTTGATGAAACACTGAGAATGACTATGGAACTTTTTAAAAGATGCAAAAAATGTTTGGGTGCGACAACATATTTTACTTCTTCACATAGGAAGTCAGTCAATATGTCATCAATAATAAAATTGCTCTCCTAGGTCCAATGAAGGGATCCAAGCAAGCCTCTATAATTGATACACAGAGCTGTAATGGGAAAACTGGAGGTCCCCAAAATGAAGATATCTTCACTACAACTTACGTAATCTGTCTACCTGTTTCTAGTCTAAGAAAAATGTTGTCTTAAAAAATTTGTGAATTATTAGAGTCAGATAGAAGTATTGAATTAGAGTAGCATTAAGACATTCCAAAACGATGGAGGTGGAGAATATGTAATTCAGTGATAGGTATGACTTCGGTATCGGGAGATAGATGGAGAATGTGAACATGGCCAAGTCAAAGACACAAGAAATGTTAGAACTATGAGATGTTGGAAAAATATTACACTTCCTATCTACATTCCTATGTACATTTCTATTGTTACAATTACAATTAATTATACTGACAGTCTTCATAAAATTATGTTTTAGTATTATCATAACATTAAATTTCTTTAGAGCACCACCACCAGAATTCAAGAGAGATGTTATACCCTGCATAAAATAATTCAACAAAATATTTATATTATAATGTATAAAACAATGACCAACTTACCAAAGATTTTGTGAAAGGTCTCACAAAAGCAAACAAAAGTCTATAGAACCACCAATTTCGACTCAAATCAGTACTAACAAGGTTCCCAGGGTGCAAAGAATTGACACATATTTCCTTGCTTTCCCATCTTCTGGCCAATTCTGTTGCAAACAGTACATTGCACAACTTGGAATTATTATATGCCATCATACTCCAGTACTGACTAGCTGAGTTTAAGGATAAGGTACTGGCAGTAATGGTGCCAATATTGATGTTGGAAAATCTAAAAATTAGGAAATTTACATGAATAATCCAGGAAATTTCAATTAATTGCTTCACAATATCCACATTTCATAAGCTACTACTATATTCAATTATTATTCTCATGCTTCATTTGAAAATTCACAGAGGTAGTGATAAAATATTTTATTATAAATATTTTATTAATTGCTTCACAATATCCACATTTCATATGCTACTACTATATTCAAATATTATTCTCATGCTTCATTTGAAAATTCACAGAGGTAGTGATATAATATTTTATTATATTCAATTTTTATTTGAAACTCCCAGAAAAATTACAGTACTCCATATTTAATTAAAATACTTCTGTTAGATCACTTACATTGATTTAATAGGGGGGGAAATCTAGAGAAGAGGGTATGCAATTAAAATAAAGTCAAAGTCCCACAATTAGCTCAAAGGTATGCTTTTCTATTTTGTAGAAAAGAAAACTTAACGATTCTGGCCTCACTACAAGCAAGAGATGATGTGCCTAGCATCTTGCTTCAGTCAATTAGACCCCTGGATGCATCGGGCACTAATTTCACAACAGACTGAGTTGGCATCAGAGTCTTGACATATGTAGAGGTATGAGTAAAAATTCCAATATCTCACCCCCAATCATATCCTGCCTGTCCCACCAGAACATCAGCATTCAACCCAGTCTCTCTATTGTCACATCAATCAAACCAAAGTACTGAACAGAAAACATGAAGTAAACATTCTTACCGATGACTTTCTGAGGAAATGACAACCACTCTTGAACCCGGAGAGAGAGTGGGTTCTAAAAGAAGAGTCAAGTAGAAATGACTCAAATGGTTCACTTGGAATGTCGTCTCAAATCCATCAGCAGTCAGAGTGAAGGGTAAACCAAAGACTCCAGCATTCAAAATAAACATATCCAAATTCCTGAAATAAAAACATATAATTAAAGCATTGTTAGCAGGTGTATTTAGGTTGCAAAATCTTATGGTGGCTCCACAACAAAATTTTTGGGGGCACCAAAATAGTTTTGAGTTTATTTTAACTGCAAGAATATTTCCACAAATACCTCATAGGAATATACATCGGTTTCATAATTTTGGCAATAGTGTCAAAGTAGTGCATAATAGTAGTTTAAACAAATTAAACTTATTTGATTAAATTGCAGTCCAATATTTTGGGAGAGAAAAACCCACCTCAAGAAAACAGACTTACTTGTTATAATTAGTCACATAAGACCTACTATATAATAGACATATTCTGTTATGACTCTCAATCTAGAATGTTGCATAGATTCATGGACATATTTCAAATAATCAATAGACAGAAAAATTAGTCTTAAATAATGGAGAAAAAAAAGGTTTATTTCAAAGTGTCATTTTAAATATATCTTAAGTTTCTACAGTAAACATATTCTAGTTTGGGGTCAATGTTACTTCAAATTCATTGATGTAGATCTTTGCAATGTGAGCAAACATCAAATAAATTATTGATCTTAACAAAAAATCTGGAAATGTCTTAGAAGAAACTATTGGAAGTATTTCTCAAGTATTGTCTCACTTTATCATATCACAGAATATCACTAGCATTATTGATATTCAGAATTATCTATTACAGATAATTGCAGAATATACATACCAGTTCACTAGTTTACATTACATTGTTCTCATAACTCATGCTGGGAAACAAAAAAAACATGAAAATCCTCACTGTGATAGGGCTATACATTCTTGAATACATTCACTTCATTGGCAATAAAAATTTGATTAGAGGAGTCTACTCCCATTACTGTAACACCCGTCATGCCAAAAACAATGTAGGTATTACCACCATATCATCATGCTCAGTTCAAGATGAAACCATCATACATGGGATCCAAATTTTATATTAAGTCGGCAAATGAACTGAAAACACCAATGCAATCCAAGGAAAAGAGAAAATGATAAAACATATGGTTACAAATGAAACCACTTCATACAATACAGAAATCTAAAACATGAAGGGAAAGGAAAGAAAATAATTTACTCTTTTTACCTGACCCTATGATCTGATCTCTCAGATCATGAAATCAAGCTTATTTGATCAGATTTACCGACAGAGAAAACAATATGACTAGTTACCAGAGTAATAATTAAGGAAGATTTTTTTACAAAATATTAGTTATTTGTTTTTTTCTTTTGTTTAGAGATGACAAATGATCTTAATAAAGGAAGTCATAATAATAAATATGTACCTATGTTGTATTTTGAATGTTGTAGCAAAAGTCTTAACACTTAAGAGAGAACTCAAATCTAAAGCCAAAGCAGTGCACCGTGCCTGAGGACGATCAACTTTTATTTTTTCTATAGCTTCTTGGGCTTTATCAACATCTCTGCATGCAAATATCACAGTACATCCATGAAATGCAAGAGAGCGAGCTGTTTCATATCCTGCAAAGAAATGACATAATAAAGAAAGGAAAGGAATAAGCATCAAAACTGTGAGCAATTGAAAAACTATGACAAATTGAAGATTAAACTGTTTATGATATACCTGTCAAAATAATATGCTAGCTCATCATGAAGTTTTCACCATTTAAATATAATTGAAACATCATAGAAGTTCTTAAGTTATCATAAGTAGACAAACAAAATATTCAGAAATATTATAAATCATGAAGTGAAAATAAATCATATCTTGGATACCATAATTATAATTTAAATTATAATTTTCCTTAAAAACCTTAAAATTATAATTTTCTGCTATGAAAACCCTGTATCAACAGATTTATAACAAAAAATTATGAGAATGGGAGTGAGTTACCAACCTTTCCAATTCAGTTGCATACTTTTAAGATATGAAGTGTCAAGGTTGTCTACATTAGTACAAAAAACTGATTAAAAAGTTATGAGGCTGACAATATAATAATCAAAACCTGAAGGGTATAAGAATGAAATAAAAAAATAAAAGTAAAAACTGTACCTATTCCAGTATTAGCACCAGTGACAATTGCAACTTTCCCAGTTAAATCTCTACCATGAAGAATTTGTAAAGCATTAGTTGAACCATCAAAACGTTGTCTAAAGTCATGGGGATGTTCTTTTTCTTCTGTGGCAAAGGCAAGACGGGGGTCTGTGTAAGTCGTTCGGCGATTAATATGATCAACATAAAATATTTTGCCATCTTCTGATACGCTCTTCTCCCATCCAAACGGGAGTTCTAAATAAAAAAATTAATGGTACCAATAAAAAATCATTTAAAATTTTAATGAGCCGCAACTTCAAATTACATTAATCCCTTCACTTTAGCTACCTCCAGAAACCATTTTCTTTTTTCCTGTTCTGGGATGAGTCCACTGAGTTCCATGAGTAGAATGGCTGAAAATGTTGTAACAAGCACATAAGAATAAATATAACTTAATGCCAAAAAAATTGGCAAAAACTGAACTACCATGTGGAGGACAACATGCAACTTAACACTCCCTTAGTAAGTCTGGGACCATCACCTCAATTTCAATGTAAGTACACAAAAGAATATCTTTGGTTGGGGCTACAGAGTGAACATACAAAGCCAGGCTAAAATTGAGAACAGATAAAAATACTTTACTATAATAAATAATAAGAAAACGTACTAAAAGCAGATTAAAATTGATTGCATACAAAAATATACAACCTTTGATTCTCAAAAGAATTTCATTTAAAATGAACAGATTATGAAAAAATGCAAGGAGCATGAAATATAAATATTGATATAAAAAAGAAGAGGTATCAAGAGAAAATCATACTTCACATAATAAACATTGCCATCACTAGTAGTTCGTTCCTCCCATGCAGGAGGCAATTCATCTTCACTGTCAGAATCGGGCAACACACCTGCCATTATCTGGAAAGTCTTATGAACTTATCTAGGTCTTCGAATAATCTTCCACAATTCCATTCAAACGTCAATCTTCCGTCAAACAGGAGCAGCATCTCACATAATTTTTCTAATAATTCGCATTTAGTATTTACTACAAAGCAAAATCCGATAGAGCGCAGGAGTGCACTGAATTGTAGTTCACTGAAACGAATTTAGTACCACTGTATGGCAAGAGAGTGCATTAGTACTCACTAGTGAAAGGCTTTTTATCTCGACGGAGAACAGTGCTAGTGTTCCTTGCGTGTAAAGAGAAGTAAAAAGCGTTATATACGTATTTTATACGACTACGTAATTTATGACAAAGCGTCAATTGGAACAACAAGAATTTTTTTTGCTAGACGAGATCTGAACACATTATTTAAATGTATAACAAGAGCAAAAAGAAATAGTGAAAATTAGAAGAAGCGGTGAGATTTTAAAAAGTATGGTCAATTATGCCTATTGTTATAAGACCTTTCTCAGGCCTTTCCTTATCAATTTTTATTTTAAAATGTTTTTTAATTAGTCCTATGAAATCTGATCATCTTATTCATGCACATTCTAATGCAATGGGTGTGATCAAACGGGTATATGGGGAAACAATAAATTTGCCAAGGACATGATAGAAATCATTATCAACCATACTGATGTAAATACCCACAAGGGTGTTGTGGCTAGTGTCTTTGATAAACCTGTATTTCTAAGAGAGTGATTTGTAAATAGGTGTCGACCCAAATTATGGAATGTGGGAGCTCTAATATCAGAACAGTTTAGAAAAGTCAACCCTCTCTATCAATGGCGGTAGTCCGCTTGTCTTTCTATTATTTTAAATGAAACATGGTGAGTGTTCAGACTGTATTAGCTCTAATTTAGGTAGAATTGATCATTTCGATGAAAACATTGTCACTTATCGAACGATTATACAATTAGAACAGTATGTTTGACTTCCATCTTTTCAAATTCGTATAACGCAATTATCATAGGGCCAAGTGCTAGACACTATAAATTTTATATTTTACTTCGTTGACTCTAAATTTAGGAAGAGAAAGCCTACTATTCATACGAATACTTGATCAAAACTGGCATTTGAATGAGAGAATCGAGATTGAAGAGGACAAATGGGGTGTAATAGAGAAAGAAAAATGAATTCTTACATTTATTTACTTAAAAAATGTTAATTATTCTTTTATCCGAATCTGCTCTCCCCGTAACAATCTGAAGTATTTTTCTAGAAATTTAGAAATATATGTACTTGTGCAATCACTCACGCAGACACAATGAAAATATGTTGAACGCATAGAGTTTCTTAAATTAATTTTGAATACTATTATTCGGTGTTCACAGATCAAGAAAGAAGCTGCATGGATTTCAAAATTAGAAAAATTACTGCCGCATTTACCAAGGTTACTTGAATCATTGTTCCTAACTAAAATTAAAAAATATAAACATAGCCCTAAAAATCAATACATTTGGAAAGAGAGTACGATTTCTACATGTTTTATAGTCCCCATTCTCCTGTTTTCCAGTCCTATTGACTACCATCCACATCTCTATCGCAAGCCCCTTCCTTCTAGCAGGTATCCCGCTGTAGGAACAGCATTGAATCTTTGAATATTATGATAAGTATAGTTATTTTTAGAATATCCTCAAAATATTACAGTCAAAAAAATACTGTATGAAGAAGTGATACTGTATGAAGAAGTTAATTTATGGTATATTCTATGTTTCAGTGATTGGTGCAAATTTTACTGCAATAGTTTACATTATATTTTCTCTCAGACCCTTGTAAACGAAAATCGATTGATATAAATACCAGGGCAATCAGTATTTTCTTTCATTCACGCAACGTTAGGGCTTGCTTTATTTTCGGCTAATCGTGGAAACAGCGTCACTAAATTAAGAAATGTGCGATATAAATTTGGAAAGTACCCGTACAACGCGATTTTTATGTCGAAACGCTTTAAGTTTTTATTTCTTACAGATATCAAAAAAATTTACATGTCAAGTTCCTTCGCTTTCAACAGGTAAAAATACTAGCATTCTGGAAGATGCGATACTGGGACCCGGGATAACTTACATTGTTACTTTTTCTTAATTTTATATAACTGTAATATTTGCATGCTTCATGAATGTACATTCTGAGTAAAAGTAGTATTGTAACTGTATTATCACACGAAGAGTTATAATGCTCTTTGTATAAATAGTTTGCATTAATTAAGTATAGTTCGATAATAACTTGTACATGTAATTTTTTGCTTAAAATTACAAACATATTGACATTCTATTAGTATTATAACTCGCAGCCAACTTTTTATCTTATCTAGGAACTTTTGCTGAAATTTTTGAATCCGCCTCTGCCTTAGGGCCCTTGATCGGAATTGATGGGATGGTCCCTTGCTTGCTTCTGGAGAGTAAATTAGTTTATTGTCCTCCACGTGGTCATACGCAGTTTGTACTGTTTTTTGACAATAAATTTATTATAATTATTGTTGTACTCATACTGAAATTGGGTAGCTTAAATATAGTAGATAGTTCAACATTTAGATACTGTGTACACCTCTCCGAGTCGAACGAATAATACAGCTACTGTGTAGAGGGACACAGTTACGGAAATAAAGGGACAACAAATGAAATAAATGTTTTGAAAACTGCGGGAATGACATACACACAAAAGGAAGGGGAATAGGAGGTACAAAAACGTAGTACACAAGGAATTATTGAAATATTATACAGGAAAGGAAACAAGAATGTGATGAAGGAAGGAGACGCAATACGATCTGGGGTCCGTTTCACAAAAGTACAAGTGTTGTTCGTAACAACTTGTAAAGATAAATGTAAAGATCACTTTTTTCCTGAATGTTCTCCTATGTCTTTGTACACGAATGAATAGCTCATCTTCATCTTCCGAGGAAGAATTTGACTACCTTACATTAATAAAATAACACTTGTAACACAGTTAACCCCCTTTTACTGCTAGATAAGAAATTCTTAGTTGATAACAAGTTCATTTTACAAGTTTGTCAGCTACAATTGTGAGTAACCTAACAATGTTAGTGGATTACAAGTAAATCACTCGTAAAATTGTAAAAAATCTCTTGTAATTAGAAGTTTACAAGAGTGAAACACTAATAACTGGATATTCTTACAAACTTGTGAATTCTGCTTGTCACTTATAAACTTGTATTTTTGTGAAACGGGCCCCTAATGATACAAATGAGTTAAGTTTTGTGAAGAAAGACATAAGGCTACAGAAAAGAGGAATTATGAATCGGAAGGATTACTGAAGAGATTACAAAGGTTTGGAAGGGAGGAAAATGAAGATACAGAATAACGTCATGAAATGCATGATGAATATGTGACGAAGAAGAAAGAAAATAAATACAGAACTTCAGTTATCCGATCAATAATTCGGATCTATGGGAGAAAACAATGTTATATCTTGAATTAATTTTTATTTTAAGTTATATTTTATATTAATTTTTGAATTAAACTATTGTTAATTTTTACTGTACTGAGTTAACTGAAACCAATAT